>CAUYRH010084428.1:0-32105 GCA_963574655.1 Perodicticus potto
ACAGGCGCCCGCCACAACGCCTGGCCATTTTTTGGTTGCAGCCGTCATTGTTGTTTGGCGGGCCCAGGCTGGATTCGAACCTGCCAGCTCAGGTGTACATGGCTGGCGCCTTAGCCCGTTGAGCCACAGGCGCCGAGCCTCAAGATCTTTAAAATATGACATTGGTGCTTTGATGGGGATTGCATTAAATCTATAGATTGCTTTGGGTAGTACGGACATTTTATCGATGTTGATTCTTCCCAGCCATGAGCATGGTATGTTCTTCTATTTGTTGACATCTTCTGCTATTTTCTTTCACAAAGTTTCATAATTCTCTTTAGAGAGATCTTTCACTTCTTTTGTTAGATGTATTCCCAGGTATTTCATCTTCTTTGATGCTACTGTAGAATGGATAGAGTCTCTGATTTTGTTTCCAGCTTGACAATTGTTGGCGTATAGGAAGTCTACTGATTTGTGGGTATGGATTTTGTAACCTGAGACACTGCTATATTCCTTGATCACTTCTAAGAGCTTTGTACTTGAGTCCCTGGGGTTGTCCAGGTATAAGATCATGTCATCTGCAAAGAGGGAGTTTGAACTCCTCTGCCCCCATTTGAATGCCTTTGATCTCCGTCTTTTGCCTGATTGCGATGGCTACGACTTCCACCATTAGCTCAAGGAAACCACCTGCTTTGGCCTCTCAGAGTGCTAGGACTATAGGCATGAGCCACTGCATCTGGCCAAATAAAGATTTTAAATCATTAATTCAATTTACTTGATACAGGGTTATTCATACATTCTATTTCTTCTTATGTCACTTTTGACAATTTTTGTCTTTCAAAAAATTTTTACAGTTCATCTTAACTGCCAAATTTATTGACAAAGCGTTCAAGATGTTCCCTTAGTTTTCTTTGACTAGGTATAGTATCTGCAGGCCACTCCCTCTTTTGCTCATGATATTACTAATTTGCATCATCTATTTTTTTCAGTTTCATTGATCTTTTCACTGGTTTCTTCATTATTTTTCCATCTGAATATTTTCCACTCCTATCTTCCTTATTTCATTCCTGTACTTATTTTAGGTCTAATTTGCTCTTTTCTGATTATTTACAGTGGACATTTAGGTGTATTTATCTTTTCTAAAACACTTAAATTCCTCTCTACATAGTGCTTTAGTATGATTCCACAAATTTAACAGGCTGTTTGCACTTTTATTCATTTCAAAATATTTTCTAACTTCCCTTATTATTTATTTTTTGGCCTCTGGGCTATTTAGAAGTATGTTGCTTCTTTTCAAATATTTGGGAGATTTTTCTAGTTATTGTTATATTATTGATTTCTACAGGTATTGTAATTCCACTGTGGTTAGAGCACAAACTCTATATGGTTTCAAGCTTTTTAAATTTTTAGAGACTTATTTTATAATCCAGCATATGATCTACCTTACTGAATGTTCTAAGGGCACTTGAATGTATAATCTGCAGTTGATGTGTGTAATGGACTCTAAACTCCAACTATATCAAGTTGATTGATAGTGCTACCCAACTCTTCTTTATTCTTCCTATTTTTCTGTATACTTATTTTATCGACTATCGAAAGTACTAAAATCTTCAACTATAATTGTGGATTTGTATTCTCATTTTACTTCTAACCATTTCTACTTCATGTATTTTAAAACTGTTATAAAATTCCTACAAATGTAGAACTGTTCTGTCTTATTGATAAATTTACATTTTTATCATTATGAAATGTCTCAATCTGTTAATATTCCTTGTCTTGAAATCTACTTTGATTTTTACATAGTCACTCCATTTTTCCAGCTATGAGACTATATTAACTTATTCACATTTAATATGACTAAAATATTGATTTTGTTCCTTATGTTATATTTTGTCTGCTCTTTTTTCTTTTTCTTTGTTTTGTTAGTATGATAATATTCCCATTCAATGTTCTCCTGCATCTGGAATCCTATTTATCAATGGCTACCTTTCCTTTCCCTGTTTTCCCTGTTGAAAGTATATGCCTTTACAGAAATTTACAAACAAGATATCCCCCACAGAAATACTCTACCAGCCTTCTCCTTTCCCATTCTCAATCTATAAATGAGACTTCTAGCATACTTCTATCCTTCCTTCCTTTCCCTTCTCTTCTCTATTCTACTCTACGTAGTGCTTTATTTTGCACTTTTATTCATTTCAAAATGTTTTCTAATTTCCCTTATTATTTATTTTTTGGCCTATTTGGGCTATTTAGAAGTATATTGCTTCTACTCTACTCTATGCGACCTTTGGCACTTTTTTCCCTCTAGAGCTCTCCAATTCCTGTATTTTGCTATAAATAAGTAACTCAATACTTACTTAAAACTTTTCCTTATGACAGTGTCCATTCTAATCTACCACTTATATATTCCTAACCATCCTCTTCAAGATATACTTTAAATATAAAAACAAGTTCAGTGTTCACCACTCTTGACTTTCTTCTTCACCTTCCCCAATCTAATGGTCTCTGCTCTGCTTCATTTATTTGGTTAGCATTTTCCTCAAGTGGGATACTTGAATGGTATATGCTGAATTCCTGTATATCCCTAAATATCTTTCCTTTGCCCTAACACAAATACCTCACCTAGATACAGTACTCTTGGATAGAAGTCATTTTTCTCTCCGTAGTCTCTAGATACTAATCCACTGCCCTCTTGCTATAGCTTTCAAATGAGAAATCTGATTTTTACCTGAAATTTTTTTTCTCTCACATGGCTTGCTGATACCCTCCATTTCTTTTTCTCCTTCTGCAAGCCCTATTATTCAAATTTTGGATATCTCAAATTTGTCCTCTAAGTTCTTTGCTCTCATGATTTGCATCTTTTTATACATTTGTTCTTTGAAAAGTACTTGTACCCTCTAATTTGCTAAGTTGTCTAATTAGGAAATTATAGATTTAAGAAGCCTCAGAAAGTTGTTTGAAGTACACTTAAATCTCTTTAAATGTTCTAGATGTTTAACTAAAAATCAGAAAGCCAATGAGTCTCTACCTCCATATCTTCCAGGCTGTGGGGTCACCCACAGGAGATTTCTTTGTTCTCAGGTCTCCCAGTACAACCCCAGTGTCAAACACAACTAACAACCATTCAGCAATATGAGATCCTACAGTTAAGTTCACCCTACAGTTAAGTGTACACATGTTGGCTGCACTGTACAAACAACTCATAAGTTTTCATAACCTAGGTATATCAGTATCTCTCAGTTGTGTTCATGTCAACATATGGTAGTTTCTTGCTGAGTGGAATTCATTATCATTGCTGCATCCTGTCACAAGTATGCTGGAGTTTGAATCAGAGCAACAAACATACATTAAATTTCTTTTTTTTTTTGAGACAGAGCCTCAAGCTGTCACCCTGGATAGAGTGCTGTGGCATCACAGCTCACAGCAACCTCCAATTCCTGGGCTCAAGCGAGTCTCCTGCCTCTGCCTCCCAAGTAGCTGGGACTACAGACGCCCGCCGCGATGCCTGGCCATTTTTTGGTTGCAGCCGTCGTTGTTTGGCGGGCCCGGGCTGGATTCGAACCCGCCAGCTCAGGTGTACGTGGCTGGCGCCTTAGCCCGTTGAGCCACAGGCGCCAAGCCCCAGGGAAAAGCTTTTACAGATTTAAACGGATACAACATAAAATTAAAAACAAAAAAAGATTACAAATACAGAATTTATATTTCATGCATATTTTGAAAAATAAGTCAAGCTGTTCTTGGTAACGTTATCTCTTTTTATCATATGCTAAAACATATTAGGTAGAATTTGGTACCTTGCCACTGCAGCTACAACAATTCTCGCTGCTAGTTCCTTGTAATATTCTGTTCGAACTATGTTACACCCGTAGTGACGCCGGGCAACATGTTGTGCCTTGGCATATAAAGAACTGATATCCGTAGAAGTCACTGACACTATGCCAAGGTTTCTTATATTTCTGAATGCAGAATCTAGATAGTTCACTGATGTTCCAAAAGGGTCTAGATGTCTAAAATCAGAAAGAATACAGACATGGAAATCCATATTAGTAAACAATGTTATACGATTTTCCTATCATTATTTCTAATGATAAAATTCCGTGGATTCAAAAGTACACTGCAAATATATTTAACGTAGATAATTCTGTATTTGAAGTAAGCAATAAAATGATAGTATGATGTTTAAGACATGTAAAAATAAATCAGGCTTAGAGGAAAAGTGTCATGCCCAGGCATTTTATTTCAAATGCTAGAAAATTTGCTTATTTCATACTGTAGGCCAATGTCAAAAAACTGTATGTATTAATTTAAGTAAGTAAACAACAACAAACTGCCTTAATTTTTGACCACCTCTACACCTGAAAATATCAGATCTGTTTAGAAAGTGACACAGCAGGCTGGAAGTGGTGGCTCACGCCTGAAATCCCAGTGCTTTTGGGAGGGTGATTTGGGCGGATTGCTTGAGGCCAGGTGTTCAAGACCAGCCTAGGCAACAGCATGATACCTCATCTATACAAAAAATAAAAAAGTTAGCTGGGCATGGTGGCTTGTACCTGTAGTCCCAGCTACTCAGGAAACTGAGGCAGGAGGACTCAAGCCTACCGAGTTTGAGACTACAGTAAGCTATGAATACACTACTGCACCCCAGCCTGGGTAACAAAATGAAACCCTGCCTCAAAAACAAAAAACAAACAAATAACAAAAAAAGTGACATAATAAATCCTTTCCACTTACATGAAATCAAAAGATCTCAGATGCATTAGTACATTGGCATCCATTTTGGTCACCTTAACGTTACCAAGGTTTTCCTCTCCTTCTTTGAGAATATCATCATTCTTTTCCTTTTCTTTACTGTCCATCACCACTTTTAATTTGTTTAAATGGCAGTTTTCCTGAATCAATGTCACTGAGTTTTCATTCAAGTCATTGATTGTAACTTTGACTGCATTTCCAAGATGTTTTGCCCACTGTAATCCCATTATCCCTAGGAAAAATAAGGAAGAAAATGCATTTTTAAACCGTAACAATGAAAACAATACCATAATACTAAAAATATTTTATAAACAGAAAGTTTCATAATTTTAATATTTTTATAAATCTTACTTTCTCACTACAAAGCTTCTGAAGAAAATGTGTCTAACAGATTTTCATTAATACTTCTTAAAAACTATTTTTATGGTCCTTGTTCAAATAAAATATGTATTTTTTTTTGTGGCATAGTAGGTTGTTTATTTTGTGGGATGACAGGTAGTTGTTGTTTTCTTTGTTCTTATGTTGTATGTTTCTTTGTTTTCTTACATTCTTATAATAAAATACTTTCTTCAAACCAAATCTTACTGGATTTAAATTATAAATTAATTACAAACTGGGAGATGGTGACATAAGCCCAGCCAACATGGACAGATAATCCCTTTATGTCCTGTAAGGACTGACCATCATTCCCATGCAGGTGTCTCATAAATGGGAAAAATCATTATCTACTGTGTGTTATGAACATCACATCTATATTTTTCTTATTTTCACAACAAGATAAATTCTAACACCCTCATTTTCAGGATGGAAGTATTTTCTTTAGACATTAGCTTTAATGATTTCAGATTAAAAAATGAGTAAAGAAAGAGGCTATCTGTAGGAAAACACTGGGGACTTACCAAACAATTGAAATAGAATTTTTGTATGGATTCTGATTTGAAATTTTTTTTTTTATTGTTTGGAATTCACTAAGGGTACAAAAAATTAGGTTATACTGACTGCATATTTAGATAAAGTCCCTCTTATAATTTATGTCCTGCCTCCAAGAGGTGATTTGAAATTTTAAAAATATTATGAGATAAATGGTCATATCTAAATAATTGACATTAAAGAATATTTAACTTTTTTAGGTGTGATAATGTTAACGTGGTTTTATTTTCTTTAAGTCCTTACCTTTTAGAGGTCCAGCTGAAATAGTCACAGATAAAATGGCATACAGGTATATGTGATCTGTTTCAAATTAATGGGTATAGGTAGACTAGGGTATGAGGTACAGGGTTATAGACAAAATGACACTGAACGGAAAGCTGCTTATTTTTCAAGGGAGTGACGGATACACAGGGATTCATTTATCATGCTCTTTTAGTATATGTTTGAAATTTTCACAATAAAAAATTTAACCTTGGATCCTTCAATTTTTTGAAAAATTGAAGGATCCAAGGTTAAATTTTTTACATCAAAACATTTGGTTAACTAAAATATCCATATATATTTTCTAAGAAAAAAAATTCCATAAAAATCTAAGAAATACAATGGGGTTCTACAAAAGCTTCCTAACTTACCAGTGGCTCCAAAGGCATCTAGACATTCCAAAGGTTTTCTTTCCTCAGCCAAAGCAGCCAGTGTACAGAATATTAGTTGCCTAGAAGGAAGTAACAATCTGAAATAATTTTATTTTACCATGGCTTCTTCATTCCAGATTTTATTTCATTTAAGATAAGTGAGAATTGAGGTTCCTTGTTACTATACAAACTATTCTGAAAGAGATATTCCCAATATAATACTGTAAGAACTAAAAGTATGTAAAGTTAAACTATAAATCTAATTGGATTTTATTAACAAGCATTTATTCATTTAAAGTAAATCTTGCCCACTAAAACACCATGCTGGTCAGTAATTACATAAAGGTACGTCTGTTTTACTCTCTGATAAAGAAACTGGCTTGGTTTAAAAAATAATCATTCTGAGAAAATGTTAAAATAGGTGATTTTCAATATGTCCTTGGTTTAAATTTTAATATATTAGAACACGAAGATTAAAAGAATGTACATTTACAATGATTTGAAATATCCCATACCCCTATTTTCAATTTATCTTACCGATTTAGTTTCATTTTGGGATTAAAATAGGAATCTGTTTTCTGAGGTATAGAATAGTTGGGACAAACTCGTACATCCGTGTCTGCCTCTTTCAAAATTTCATTAGATGGTTTAGCAGTAGAAGCTAAGATGAAAGAAAGAAAAGATTTCTAGGGAAACACAAAATAATTCTAAACATTTAAAACACTACACATTTTGAAAAATAATTTTTTATTACTTTGCGTTCATATAAACAGGTAGATGTAAGAAAATCCAAAACCAAAGAACTGATTTATTTAGCACTGTATCTGGAAAAGAGTAGCACTCAGGTATTTTGTGAATGGTAGAATGTTTATTAACCAAAATCTCTGCTGCCTAACACATTAACATATCTGTATTATGATATCTAAGAACAATCATCCTAAAATAGCACAAAATCCTAAACTACCTTTATGATTCATCAAACATCATACACCGTGTTGCAAAGATTGGCTTCTAAGTATATTTTATTTGGTGTAATCATTAGAAAATAAGTATCTCTGTATGATTCTCTTAGCCAGCATGCCTTCCTAAACATGCTGGATTTCAGAATACTTTCTCATAGGTATGATTTTAAGTCACAAATTTCATTCAAATGGCTATAAAGTAATGAAAAAATGATTCTACATTTAATAGACATTAGAATCATACATTCAAACAAAATAATTGATTTGTATATATGTGTGTGTTTTAAATATTTAAGAAATGAGACATATATACCACGTGTAGGGAAAAACAATCAAGATCCTTTATATTTCTTGATAATACAATCAGAATGTTAACTATATGGCAACCATTATTTCTCCTACAATGCAAGTGATAGTAACCCTCCCCAACCACAGTTTATATATCCTTCTGTTCCCACTGAAGAGGCATGTCATTTCAACCTTTCTCAAATCAGGTTCTGTGAGAAAATTAACCTTTTTAGAAAACTAGCTCTGTGACTACTTTTTTCAGTTCTTAAAACAGTACAAAGCATCATTCTAGATGTAGAGGAGAAGTTAATCATTGGATATACAATAGATGATTTAGGCCACCAGGATTTAATTTAATTCTTGAAAAGGCATTCCTAAGTAATAACAAATTATTAATGATTAATATGTCTCAGGATAATGAATTGACTTTATTTATTCTACATTCTTTTCCCAGTGTTTTCTAGCAATAAGTATAACAAAGTTACTGATATAAAACATATCACTATGAATATAATTCTATAATCTTTCATTAAGATGCTTAAATTTACTTTAGTGTCACTGGCTTTTTTCTTCACCATTTATTAAGTATATGTTAAATTGAGAACAGTCTGATGTTATTGGAACTTTCACAGAGAGAAATTAAAACTTGGCTGGGCGCTGTGGCTCACACCTATAACCCTAGCATTCTGGGAGGCTAAGGTGGGTGGATTGCTTGAGCTCACAAGTTTGAGACCAGAGTAAGCAAAAGTGAGACCCTGTCTCTACTAAAAAAAATAGAAAAACTGAGGCAAGAGGACTGCTTGAGCCCAAGTTAGAGGGTGCTGTGAGCTATAACGCCATGGCACTCTACCCAGGGTGACAGCTTGAGACTATGTCTCAAAAAAACCCAAACAAACAAAAAACAAAACTTGAATTAATGGATTTGCAGTCTAACTTACTTGATTAAATCAGTCATTTTATCTGCCTGATGTCTTTAAAAAATAATGTGACCAGGGCAGGTGTGGTGGCTCATACCTATAATATAGCCTTCTAGAAGGCCAGTGGGTGGACTGCCTGAGCTCAGGAGTTCGAGACTAGCCTGAGCAAGAGCAAGACCCTGTCTCTGAAAAACAGCTATGCATCGTGGTGGGCACCTATAGACCCAACTACTTGGGAGGCTAGGCAAGAGGATCACTTGGGCCATGAGTTTGAGGTTGCTATGAGTTATGACGCCACAGCATACAAAGTGAGACTCTGTCTCAAAAAACAAAACAAAACAAAACAATGGGACCATTGTTTAAGTATTTACTTAGTAATACTTTGATGAGATTTTTCAACTTACCAACAGTATATCTGGATTTAGTCTCTCCTTTATTCACATGGCGCCTAATGTGTCCTAGCATATCAGTCCTTCTGGTGATTGTTGCTGAACAAATGATACAGTGATAATGTCCACCCATTTTACTGGATATCTGTTAGAGAATTTAATATAAATAAGTTGCTAAGACAATGAAATAGAAGTGTAAGTTTGCAGATTTAAGTATGTCACTGTGTCTAGGGTTTAATGGTATAGAAGATCACCAGGGTCCTGCCCTGTGGGCAGGGTCCTTCAAGATCTATGGAAATGGCAGCAATTGCCTGGGAAAAATGAAAGTAAAAGCAGTGAGAGATAAAGGGACAGAACACATAAAATAGAGTTTTAAAGAGTAGGTATAGGGGGCTCGGTGCCCGTAGCTCAGTGGATAGGGCGCCAGCCACATACACCAAGACTGGCAGGTTTGAACCTGGCCCGGGCCTGCTAAACAATGACAACTGCAACAAAAAATAGCCAGGCGTTGTGGCGGGCACCTGTAGTCCCAGCTACTTGGGAGGCTGAGGCAAGAGCGCTTAAGCCTGAGTTTGAGGTTGTTGTGATGACACAGCCCTCCATAGTGAGACTCTGTCTCAAAAAAAAAAAAAAAAAAAGAGAAAGTATAGGGGACCACCACTAGCATGTGGGGCTTTAGCGAGTGGCCCTGAGAGCTTGTTCCACCCAGCTTTTCTTTACATTTTTTTCACCCATCTTTTATTGTAGGCTATTTTCTTACTTAGCTGAGGGGGTAAGCTGAGGAATGGAACAAAAATATCAGCAGTTTCTCTGAACAAGCATGTTAGTTCTTATTTTATATATAATCATTAACTTTAAGAGTCTGGGCAGCCTTGAGAAATCTGGAACCTGAGCCTTGTGTGGGGACAGCCTTCTGTCTGTGATCACGCACACAGATCCCTTGGGGGAGGTTAGACCCCTCTAGTTTCTCTGTGGAGAATGATGCGGTAGCATCAGTTCTCCTCTGAGGAAACTGCGGAAAAAAGGAATTTTCCCCTATCTCTACCCAGAGGTGTTTCCCTCCGTGGTTAGGGTATAAGCCCTCTGCCCATATCTCGGGGAATGACCTGTTCTCTTGATCTCTGCCCTGGCCATTATACAAATCTCCACAACGGGTATTTACTTCTGGAAGGTTGTTGACTACTGACTGGGCAGGGGTCAGCCTGGTTAATGTTCCTTCCCAGGCCTGGCATGAAGCTTATGTTATGGCCATTGTTCTTCACAATGTTTATAGACCCAGCAGGGGTGTTTGTGAGTTGTATCCCTTACAGGCCTGGCTTCCAATAAAAGCAGAAACTGCCCAGGTAAGTAATTCAACTTTTAAAAGTGAGCTAGATAAACTGTTTTTATTCACCTTGCTCAGTTTATTTCTGTTTTTTCCCCTTTTCTGGGGGTGTTTTCTGGGGTTTTTTGGTCCCCATTCTTCTTGCAGAAGCTAATATTAATTTTGCCATGTGACTTTGAAAGAATCTTAGCTTCCTTACCTATATTTACATGTCTTTTAGTCTTACTTTAACAATAGGCTGCAAATTTAATTTCCTAGTTTTCCCCATTCATTATAAGAGCATATTAACTGTATTGCGGTTTTTTTTTTTGAGACAAAGTCCTACTATGTCACCCTCAGGAGAGTGCTGTAGTGTGACAGCTCACAGCAACCTCAAAGTCTTGGGCTCAAGTGATTTTCTTGCTTCAGCATCCCTAGTAGTTATAGGTGCCCGCCACAATACCCAGCTATTTTTGTTTGTTTGTTTTAGAAGGCTCAGTGGGTTCAAACCCACTAGTCCCAGTGCATGTGGCCAGCGCCCTAAATGCTGAGCAATGGGTGCGGAGCCCATATGTATTTTCTACGTGGTACATTTATAAATTGGGTAATGTTAGCAGTGGTGTGCTGGTAAATGTTTAACAACTGGCGCTCCAGAAAAATAGAGCTTATTTGTAGTATTTGCAGATTTCTAAGGTAAAAATACTCTATCACAGCCAATTTCAAATTGTCATAGATTTCAAGCTACTAGTGTGACATCACTGAATATAAATTTGGAAAGAGATACGCAGTCTTGCACCACTATAGAGCATTGCCACCATGCAAGTACCCCATGTAATAGATGCAAATAACCTGAACTGTACCAAAAATATTAAAGAGTCATACGATAATTAGAAATGGTGAATAGTCGTTACTTTGGATTTTTTTAATATAACTCAGTCACCTTTCAGTTTATATAATTTATTTTTTTTATTTTTATTTTTATTTTTTGAGACAGAGCCTCAAGCTGTCACCCTGGATAGAGTGCTGTGGCATCCACAGCTCACAGCAACCTCCAATTCCTGGGCTTAAGCGAGTCTCTTGCCTCCGCCTCCCAAATAGCTGGGACTACAGGTGTCTGCCACAACACCCGGCCATTTTTTGGTTGCAGCCGTCACTGTTGTTTGGTGGGCCCGGGCTGGATTCGAACCCACCAGTCAGGTGTACGTGGCTGGCGCCTTAGCCCATTGAGCCACAGGCGCCGAGCCTCAGTTTATATAATTTAATTTTTAATGATGGCCACATTTAACAACCAGCTCAAAAGATTTCTAAAAATTGGAGTCAGCTCTGGCAGTCCAAAGAATGTTAGAGACATAAGTCTGTTTTTCTGCGTAAAAAACCTGTCACTTCATAATTTCTCATTTAGTGAGAAAAAATATTGTTCCAATAGCTTTCGTTTAGTTTTGATACCTATTACTCTTACTGCTAGTGCCTCCTATTTACTTGGGATGTCATAGTGAGTAGAGAATAGTAAACATTACACAGCGTTCTTTATCTTATTATTGTACTATGGTTATCATATGAAGAACATCTTAGATTGGATTAATAGATTAGGTACTGTCCTGACTACTATTCACAGAACACTTCTTTCTCAACAGTTTACTGGTTTTAGTGACCCCAAGAAAAACTGATAAAGAAGGTTCACTAAGCTAATATGCAGTTAGGTAGTGTTACTAAAAAATTTTTATAGTTTGTATAGTTTGTATTCTCTTTAGGTAAATATTTCCTAAAAATAAACACATATTTTTTGAGTTATTAAGATTTCAGAAAGTTTTTTGATTCTGTCAAATTAAACTTAAAAGGAAGAACTTGGAGAGGACTAATATGAAATCAAAACAAATTAAGTTATTTACTAAATCATAGTAATTAAAGCTCCTATTCCATGATCAAAAGTTATTTTAAGGGCGGCACCTGTGGCTCAAAGGAGTAAGGCACCGGCCCCATATGCTAGAGGTGGCAGGTTCAAACCCAGCCCCAGCCAAAAACCAAAAAAAAAAAAAAAAAAGTTATTTTAAAAAGAAAAAAATACTCTTTAAATTTTTCATTCCAAAATAAGTAAATGGGTTAATTTTAATTTTAAATATATGAAAACAATTTACCCAACTGAAATTAAAAACTATAAAATGAGTTCAATATAGCAATGCTTTTTTCAATACATTTCATATTTTTCCTATTATGATGAAAGATACAGAATTTTAAAGTAAGCAAATATTGCTCTTTCTTTACAGAGGACTAAATTTAAAAGTAAAAAAAAAAATAATAATATCTGATTACCTGTTCTCCAATAATGTTTGGTTTCACTGGTCGACAAGGTAAGTGACAGATGCACATCCTGTAACCTAGAATGAAGGTTCATTAAATGTTCAATTATCATTAAAAATTACAAGCAAAGTTTATTTTATAAGAATTGGGTGCCAGGTGCAGTGGTGCATGCCTGTAATCCCAGCTTTTAGGGCGGCAAAGGCAGGAGCATCACTTGAGGCCAGAAGCCAGAGGCTGGCTTTGGTAACAAAGTGAGACTCTGTCTCTACAAAAAAATAGCAAATTTAGCCCAGTGCGGTGGTGTGCACCTGTAATTCTAGCTACTCAGGAAGCTGAGGTGGTAGGACACTTGAGCCCAAGAGTTCAAGGTTGTAGTGAGCAATGATCACAATACTGTATTCCAGCCTGGCCAAAAAGTGAGACTTTGTCTCTAAAACAATAAAAAAGGAATTGGGATTATTTTTATATATTTGTAATATCATAATTACTCAAATGCAACTGCTATACTATATACTTTTGTTATATATAAAATTATAATTTTTTATACATTTTACACACACACACACACACACACACACACAAATGTGTATTTCCTCCTGTGTGTATGCAGGAAGACCCAGGTTCAAATTCTGGTTCTGCTGTGGTTGTTTTATTTTTGGATTAGTCATTTATCTTCTTTGGGATTCAGCTTTACAATCTATTCTTTGCCATCGTGACTTTTTCTTAGGCGTCATCATCTTTGCTTTATGCTATATTTGCTATTAGACAGACCCTTCTTCATCTATGATACAGCACTATCTTGAGTCTTTTTCCACACTTCCTGATCATCTTTACAGATCCTCTTCCTCCTCTTATATCCTGAAATGTAGGTATTACTCAGGCGTGGTTGGCCACACGACGTTTTTTTTTTTTTTTTTTTTTTATTTCCTTGGTAACTTAAACTCCTTTCATAATTCCAGTTATTGTTCCTGTGGGGTGGAATCCTGAATTATAGCTGTTACTAACTCATTTCTGAGAGCCAGATCCCTACTTCCAATTGCCTATTAAGGAAATATAACCAAATATCTGGTCAACATTTTAAAAACTACTTGTCAAGACTAAACTGATCATTTTCTGTTAACCAGGTCTCTTTACTGTTATTTTTTAAAATAGAAAGATCATGCCTTATAATTGCTCCTAACTCAAAGCCTGCAAGTCATCTCTAACTCCTTTCTTCTTATACTTTAGATGTAATCATTTTTTTGTAGTTTTTTAAAAATTTATTTCAGTTTAATATGAGGGCACAAATGTTTAGGTTACATTGTTTTCATTTCTAAGGTAAAGTTGTAGTTGAGCCCTTCACCCAGAGGATATACCAATCATATTTTCCTTGTATATGTTGAAATGTCCCAGCCCTCAGCCCCGTATGGCTTCTTTTTTCCATCAATATATACTCCTAAAGTTATTTCCTCTACTTTCGTGGGTTTAAATACCATCTGTATTCTGGCAACTTTCAAATCTGTATCTCTAACTCCTCCAAACTCCAGATCCATATAGACTACAGGCTACTTGACACCTCCACTTAGATCCATCTCAATCTTTACACACTCAGTGTCTCTGGTCCTGGCTTTCTTTCAGACACCTGGTCCTAATGTAGTCTTTTCCAGTTCAGTAAAGGCCAATTCCATATTTCTAGTTGCTCAAGTTCCAAATCTAAGCATTCCTGGTTCTCTTTCTCTTATATCTCACATCCATTCTTTCAGCAGATGTCATTGCCTCTACCTTCAAAGTGTTTGTCAACTACCTTGAAGCCTGCCCACTAAGACAAAAATTATCATATCTTCACCATTTACCAGATCAATACCATGTGAGAAAACCCAGCAGCCTAAAGTACACAGAGAAGAGAACCATATCAAGTAAGCAAAGGAATATGACAAACCACTTAAGAAAAGAGAGTAACTTGGCTAGAGAGAGAACAAACCTAAAGGCTGAACAATGGCCTAAATAAGGAATATGAAAGAGATCTTTTTAATTAAAATGAGACCTTTATTGTTTAAGAAAAAGTCAATATGGTTTGCTATATACTCTTATATAAAATTTACTTAAAAGAGGATGGCCCCTGAATTAGCCTAATTTCCTTTTCCTTAAGTAACTAAAGATAAACTTTTACCAATAATACTAAGAAAATAGGTCAAACATAGCTCTGACTCCTTTTCTTGGTGTCTCTTACTAGCTGCCTCAACCAGGAGGCACGAGGTTGTCTGAAATGCCAGACAACCATATTTAACAATTTCTATGCTCACATTATCATATATAAATATAAATATGTTTTTAAGATTGATATTTAGGGGTTTTGTTGAGGGATTTTTTTTTTGTTTTATCGAAATGGAATATTATAAAAGCTCCCCTGTACACTGTTGTTTTCATTAGTTTACTATGGAAATAACTGCTAAGCTGGTATGTACTTTTTTTAGTGGCTGCATATTATTTCATGGTATGCATGTACCACAATTTATTCTACCATCTCTTTATTTAAATTCTAGGTTTTTTTACTAAGTGCATGCTGCAATGAATATCCTTGTCTATTGATTCTGTTATTTCTAAAGTATCCTAGGAGGAAAATGGTCTGGTGGACGGATATGTACATTTTATATTTTCAAAGATTCTGCCAGATCTTTTTGCAAAAATGCTATAATAATTCACATATATCATTATCTCAGAATCAAGGAAGTCTTTTAACTTGAAAAGATTTTATTTTCTATCCTTCAACTTTTTTTCATTGTGAGTCCTCTTGTTAAATTTATTTCCTGAAACTGTGTTATTTTTGCTATTATTGTAATTGGTGTATTTTTTCTAATTTCCATTTATCTAAAGAAAGACTATAGTTTCTGAATATTTACACTGTATCCCACCACCATTCTGAATACACGTAACTCTAGTATTTTTTTAAGCTATTAGCAGAAAAGGAGATGTCATCACATCTTTCCCAATATTAATATCAATTAGTTTATTTTCTTATTTTGCTACATTTACTACACTTTCAAAAATACTTGTAAAATAGTAGTTATTCTACTACAAAAGGAAAAGTTAACTTACCAGAACTGTCAATAAGCAACATGGACTCCCAAGGTCCGAGTATCAGGATAGACAATGTTTACTGAACTAAACTACTTGTGTCATATACATCTATTGCCTACAGCTATATAGTTTTTTATTAAATGTATTAGAAGTGAGGACATTAAATCTCTCATAATTTTAAACTCAAAATATTTGATTATGTTCAGAATTAAATTCCAAAACTGGTAACAAATATTGAGTTTCACATACATTGCTTTTTTGCAAGCATAAAAATACTAACCTTCAAATTCAACTGAGACTTTCCAGTGTAAATTCTGAAGGTGACGACGAAGCTTATGGCTATTACAAGCTCTGAATTTTTCCAGAGGGCACAAAGGACACATTTGCTTGTTTCCTTAAAGAGAAAAAAAGAATCTATAAAGTATAGAATATACTAATTATTAATGCTAGGTTTCAGCTACAACAGGTAACAGTGGGCCCCTCTCACTTCTTAGATTAAGTCTTTCTAAACTGTAGGGGGAGGGAGGTCATTATCACTGAACCAGGGGATAGTTAACAATAACTCTTGTAGCATGAGACCACTGATTGTTTTTTTACCCTAAAACTTTCTCTGTGGCTATCCAATGCCCTTGTTGACACTGGGAATAGACAGGTTGAGGAAGTGGTAAACTATGATATTCTTTAAGCCAAACAACCTGCCACAGAAAGCACCACTTCACTTTGAATAGGGGAAAGGACAGCAGTTATCATACTCTCAAAAGAACTTATGCTGAGCAGACAGCATAAGTACCTGCTATATATTCCTTTGCTAATCTGCAGCAACAAAAACAGTTAACATGTGGAATTTGGAAGAAGGAAGTGGAAGGAGCAGATGAGATCCAACATAATTGCTGTACTGAGACAGAGGACATGGTTAGAACTTCTGTATCCAACTTAAATTTATAAGTTCTTTCTTCTTTATTACCATACTCCCTAAAAGAGTATGGATCATCAAAATAGAAGTCTTACTTAATTAGAAATATAAATCAGGCATGGTGGCTTATGTCTATAATCTTAGCCCTTGGGGAAGCTGAGATGGGAAGATTGCTTGAGGCCAGGACTTTGAGACCAGCCTTGGCAACAGGGCAAAATCCTATCTCTTAAGAAAACAACAAAAAACTAAAATTAGCCATGTGTGGTGGTATGCCCTGTAGTCTCAGCTACTCAGGAAGCTGAGGCAAGAGAACTGCTTGAGTCTAGCAGTTTGAGGTTGCAGTTGAGTTGATGATGCCACTGCAAACTCCACCCTGAGCACCAGAGTAAAGCTCTGTCCCAAGCCAAAAATAAGTACATAAATAAA
The DNA here is from genome assembly GCA_963574655.1 of Perodicticus potto. Lineage (NCBI taxonomy): Eukaryota > Metazoa > Chordata > Mammalia > Primates > Lorisidae > Perodicticus > Perodicticus potto. The sequence goes on from CAUYRH010084428.1 coordinate 16,844, forward strand.
TAAAAAAGAAATATAATGTGTTTCAAATAAAAACTGTGATAAATACTGTATGACCTAGGCACAGTGGCATACACCTGTAGTCTCAGGTACTTGGGAAGCTGGGCCAGGAGGACTGCCTGAGGCCAGGAGTTCAAGGCTACAGTGTGCTTTGATCATTATCATGAATGGCCACATGAATATCCAATCTAGGCAACATTCTGAAAAATCCTGTCTCAAATACAAGCCAACAGAAAAAGATGGAACAAATCCCATTTACTTTTCTACAGAGCGTGTTTCAGGGAAAAAAGTATATTAAAGTATTAGAAGCTCAAATTCACATTTAAAAGAATGAAATACATAGCAATAATCAATAACTCATTTAATAAATTTTAATTCAACGAATATCCTTCATATGCAGAACAATACCAGATAGGTTCAATTTATGTTTTTATACACACCACCTACTTCAAAAAAATCATGAGGTGATATTGAAGATGGTAACCAGCACTAAACATAGAGCACAAAGAGAGGAGCTTGGTCATTGACAATACTGTAGAACTCTTGTACCAGCTCTAACCTGTCCATCTTGGAATTTCTTTTACCTGATAGAATATTAACCTCTATATTATTGAAGACACTGTTTTTTTTTTTTAAATTTCTGTTACTCGTAGCCAAATGCAATTCCTAACTTATACTATACACAGCCCTTAGACATCCACAAGATTATAATTCCCTGAGGAATTATAAAATAATTTATTCCCATAGCACCTTTGCATACAGAAGGCTCTCAATTTCCTGAATAAAAATTTCTACTTTACTACTGTTCCAGTTCAATAGAAATAAATAAATCTATTATTAGCAAACTATATTCACAAACTGAAAGATGATAAACAATTAGAAATTAAACAAAAACATGGAAATACCTGCATCAAGATTATCTGAGTTTGATGAACTGGTAGATTTAAAATCCCCTTCAGATATAAAAGCTAACTTCTCTAGATCAGCAAGCTGCCTTTGAATTGAGAAGTGTCTCTCTGAAAAAGCAATTTTAAGAGTTAGAAAATTACGCTTTAACAATTTGTATTGTACTTGCATTTTTATTTTACCACATCACATAGAAGTTTACACTTTTATTTCCTGTCCTAGTACCTAAAGTTGGAATACTGCCACAACTCAAGTGAACAAAATAACAAGCATGCTTTTAGAGTGCAAAAAGTTGGGGGGGAAAACCCCAATGAATAACTTCACGGCTTTAAAATTTTACCTAATTGGTCAACATAATTCTACAAAAATTGTTTCCATCCTGTAGAAAATATGGGAGAAGGAAATATAAGCCATGTTTCCTGTCTTTAAGTAACTGTCAGTCAGGTGAAAGAGGTTAATATGTTAACTTCTATCTAAATACAAAGTAGGCTGAAATGAACACTAGAGGTAGAGGTAATATGATTCAGGCATACACAGGAAGGAGTAATTCTAAGTAACTTTGAGCACGTCTCTACTGAAGTGCCATTTGACTAAGTAGAGATCTGGAGACTGGCCTTATAAATTCAAACTACCTCATAAACAAAGGCATGTGGTATAAAATATACAGCCTCCCCTACCTTACCCTTGGCTAGAAGGTAATACGTTTGAGGGGATGGAGTAGGAAGAACAATATGGAGCAAAAAAGGTATTACAGATCATGGAAGGCATAAATTCTGTGTAAGCTAGTTTGGACTTTATTCTTCAGGCAATGGTCTTCGCAGGTTTTTGAGGAAGTGAATGGTATGATTTGAATGCATTTCAGAAGAGTATTTCTGGCAATAGTACTAAGGTTTTATAAGAAAATTAGTAATGGGAAAGTACAGTAGATCAGATGTAAAAAAAGAAACAATAGAACCTGAAATGTGAGAAGGACGAAAAGTAAAATCAAAGATGATTCTATGATTTTGAGTTTATGTGGTTGAGAATACTGGTACCATGAACTAAAGAAGGTAGAGGAAATTATTTTGGCAGAAAGGAAGAAGAAAGAGAAAATGAAATTTTAGTTTTTGACATAGTATGTTTAATTGTACTATTGGTAGAGTATTCTGATTATAATGGCCAGTAGGCAGTTGACAATTTGCTTTGGGAGCTCAGGAAGATTCTGGAGACACAAACTGTTAAGTACACGTTAGGTGAAACTATGAGATTGAGTAAGAAAGCCTAGGACAAAAGTGTGAAAAAGAGAAGAAAGACGTCTAGACCCAGTCTTACCTAGTTATGAGTGATTTCGATCTAGACCACCTAAAATTAATTTTAAAATGTGATTAATACATACTTTAATTCTAATCCATTTCAGATTTCTTAATCCCTATTTCTTTGTTCCAGTAATTCACTTTCAGGTTTCTCACACATTACACATTCTTCAAATTAAATACTTGTAAATTTGAGAGTACATGAATACGTCTTTTTAAAGTATTTTTTCTTTTAAATATTCTTTTTTTTTTGCAGTTTTGGGTTTGAACCCACCACTTCCGGCGTATGAGGCTGGTGCCCTACTCCTTGGAGCCATAGGCGCGGCCCCCCTTTAAATATTCTTCATTGGGTTGAGAGGATACATTCCTTAATGCTGCTGGACCTAGTGATCATACAACTACTCATCATATAAACAGACACATCTGGAAGTGAGATATGAAGGGATGTAGGTTATTTATAAGAGAAGGTGGCTGAAAAGAATCAGGAAGGTGGATTCTGAAAGAATAAATAGTAAGGCGAATCAATATAACGTGGAAGCCAAGGAAGAAGAATCTATAAAAGAGAAAAGCTCAACACTTAGTATCACAAACAGTTGTAGAGATCAAGAAAAGGCCACTGGATTTCATATGTTTGAAGTCTCTGGTGACCTTTAAGAAGTTGGTTAAGGGCTATTTGGGAAGTAGAAAAGAAAATACAGAAAATCAGTGTAGATTATTTTTACAAGATGTCTGGAGTATAAAAAAGATGAATAGGATTGCAACTTGTGTCACGCATGTCTTTTTATTAAGGATGGAGAGATGGAATATATGTGCATCCCAAAGCAAAAGAATATTTACAAAGTGGGGGACTGAATATATAAGACAAGGAAAACTGACAGGTGAAGATCCAAGGAAATAGGAGAAAATGGGATAAACCAGCATCTCCTATTTCTAATGCTTATTATGTTATTAAACAATTTAAAACCTTAAGAGGTTTACACTGAATTCTTGACACTGCAACCTTCCTATTAATACCTCCCTGAGCTTCACTGTCAGCTTATCTGTTCACCTATTTGTATAATTTGTATTTTTGTTTGTCTCCCCCACAAATAAGCAATAAGAAGGCTAAATGCCTAGTGCAGTAATTTGTACACAAGTAGGCACTGAAATTTGATCAGCAATAATTTTTTTAAATTATCACACTTTTTGGATGCAACAAAATATTGTGTCAGTAATTTTGGAATCCAATTCAGCACTATCAGATATTCCTGCTCAGATTTATTAAAAGACAATTTTTCACCTTAAAGCAACAAATATTATTAACTTCTTAAACTACATATTCTTCAAATGAGTTGAGATTTAATTTCTATAAATAGGTAAAATTTTTTCCTATTTGATCAAAACTTTTTTTTTTTTGAGACAGAGTCTCACTTTGTTCTCCTCAGTAGAGTGCTGTGACGTCAGTTCTTGGGCTTAGGCGATTCTCTTGCCTCAGCCTCCTGAGTAGTTGGGACTACAGGCACCCGCCACAACGCCTAGCTATATTTTGTTGCAGTTTGGCCAGGGCCAGGTTCGAACCCACCACCCTCAGTATATGGGGCCAGTTCCCTATTCACTAAGCCACAGGCGCTGCCATTGATCAAAAACTTTTATAATATTCAGGAAATGAATCCATGTGTATAAACCAACCTATCTAATTGGTAATTGTAAAGGCTTTTGGCTTCCATTGTTCAAAAAGCTATGTGAAAACAAGATAAATAGTACTATATAAAGATGTACTTATTGAAATTATTCTAGTAAATAGTACAAAAATAAGAGAAAGAAGCCTGTTAAGTTACAAAACTAAAAATTTTGTGGTTCCACTATGGAAGAAAATGGAAAGATCTGTCTAAAAATTCATGTACACTTATAAATATTTCTGAAATTACTTTCTGGTTCAAGATAGTTGATATTAGACAATCTGTGTTTGAACCATTCAACCTACTTTTCGTTAACATGCTAATAATCAAGAAGTCAATACCAAACCTCTTACTAAATCAGATGTTAGGAGGGTCTTTTGCAACTTGTCATTTTTTCCTCAATTGACAATTGGCCATCTATATCTTGCCTAGTTATGACTGACTTCAAAGGACTAACTAAATCATCTAAAAATAATTTTTAATATGATTAATGTATTTTACTTTTAATGCATTTCAGATTTCACCATCAGTATATGTTTGTCCTATTGATGCACTTTCAGACTTCTTAAACAGTATGCATTCTTCAAATTATGTATTTGTAAATTCTGGAATATATGAATAAATCTTTCCAAACTAACATGTTTTTGCTGGAGGGGAGGTGAAAAAAGCATACATTCCCTAAAGCTGTGGAGTCACTTCTGATTAATATAAACAGATATATTCTGGAAGTGAGGTAGGAGGCTATTTAGGAAAGTTTAATACCATCAATCCCCTTCCCACTGACTGTAGTTGTGAGCAGAGCAATAATTGGCCATATTTTGCACTTACAAGCTTTTATGATGAGGAGGGAACTACTTGTGGTATACTGACTTTGGCTTTCCTATGATCAGCCCTATTCTTCAATCTGTAATAATTTACATGTTGTTTTGAAGTAGCAAAATAACATTAAACTATACCTATCCGAGTATTTTAACATTATACTCAAAACTAGTCTAGAAGTAGAAAGGGCGATGGATTAATTTAAGATATTTTAAGTTATAATTCAGAAAGAGCATAAAGGTCAATTTACTGACCTCAGAATAATTTGGTACAAGAACTTCATCAAATCTTTCTTAGACCTTACATTTAAAAATGTCCAGAAGTTCCTTAAGAAAGAGTTACTCATTCATCTTTTATATTCTTAGTATTTAAACATGCGACCACATTCAGAAGCACTATAACACGGGTTGTTAATTTTCAACCGTCAAGTTCAGACGGAACGGAGTACAAAACTCTCGACTGGTATTTATGTATGGGGGGAAGATATCCATATATTTAGTCGATTCTTTCCTAAACTACTCAGCAGTCTCAAATTGTTTTTGGAAGCAAGCGGCTAAAGAAAACAAAACGAGAAAAACCCATCTCTTTGTGTATGTCGAAGAAAAAAAGCCACTTGACAGTAATGATTTCTTAATTTTGGCAGCTAGGATCTAGTACGGTAAACAGGTTGCCTCGGTGAGTAGATCACATTTGATAGGACTCAGTTAACTATGGCTCACTGGGTTGAGAGGGAAACTACCAAATTAGGTGTAACTTCCTATTTCTGGACCATAGAAAGACCCCCGTTAAGCAAGACGCCCTTAAATTAATTATTTCAGTCTGCAGCGCCCGTGGCCTCCACATAACCTTCACCTTGATGGGAGATGCCTTCTCCCATTCCCTGCTTTACCCGCTGCCCAGGTCTCCCCTTCCCCCCGCCAGTTCCCTAAACCTGCCTTTCCCCATAAAATCCATCCCTGTGAAGAAGGGCCTCCCCTACTTCCCAGCAAGGCGCACTGTCTCATTTCTCCTGAGGCAGAAAGATCTGGGCCTCCTGCACTTACTGCTTTCAGCCTCCTCGGGGGCAGAGGCTAGGGACGGGGACAGGGCCGGAGCCTGGGCCAGGGCAGGGGCTGGGGCTGGAGCCGAGGCCGGAGTCGGAGCCGAGTCCAGAGCCGAATCCGGGGCCGGAGCTGGGACCCGAGCCGAGTCCGGGGCCGGGGTCGGGACCTGGACCTGGGCCACCTCCACCTCCTCCTTCTCCAGGGGTAGCAGCGCCTCCTCCGCCATATTCTCCATAGTTACCGCCTCCGTGCCAGGCCCTCCCGGGGACCAAGAGGGGGCTCACGGCGGGGCGAGAGAACTGACGTGAATGCCCACTGGGTTGGATCCAAGGAGTGGAAAACAAATGGGGAGGGCGGGATGCGTGCAACAGACAAAAGGTGAAGAACCAGAGACCAAATGCTGCTAATAGTGCAGCAGAAAGTCAGATGCAGCAATTGCAGGGCCCCGTCCGCTTCCCCTGCCCCGAGGCGTTACGACGCCACCACAGACTGCGCAGATGCGTACTGGGGACGGCGTCCAATGGGGTAAGAGAGTTCCGTTTCACGGTGCGTCTCCGTTCCACTCGCCCTGCACCACAGGAACAGAACAAGACTACAATGCCCAGAGTGCATTGCACCTCCCGGGGCGGGGCCGGCGTTCCGAGTCCTCGGGGGGCGAAGAGGAAAGCAAATGCCAATCTAAACAAACGCCCGGAGCGTTCGGGCGGCCGGCGGGACCCGGGCGCGGAACTACATTTCCCAGCGGGCGTCGGGGTCAGCGGGCCCTTTCCCGTGGCCCAGGTCCCCGGAGTCGCCACCGTAGTGGGCGCCGATAAGGTAGCAACTGGGCGGGGGCGGGTGCTCGCTTTTTCCCCGCCTCGCCAGACTAGGGGCTCGGGAGCCAGCCGAGCCTGAGCGACGCGACTGTATGAGCGGCCCCGGGTCGAGCCGGCTCGGGGGCGGGTGTGGCTCTGGCCCGGACTGCCTCGGTGGTTGCCCCTTGCCCAGCGTAAGTATCAGTACCCTGCGGCCCTGTGGCTGCTGGCGGTTTACGAGCCTCCGCTGCTGGCCCGTCCGTCCCGCTGACTCCGTTGAGGTCTGCTCTTCTTTCGCCCCGTCACCCACACCACACTCGAACCCTCTTCTTTGTTTTTGTTTTTGCTGTAGCCTTCATTTTGCCAGTATTGGTAGCGCAGTGGTGTGGCCGTAAGCGTCCGGTGGACAGGGATTTTTTTTTTTTTTTTTTTTTTTTTGCCCAGTTTTGCTGTGTCTTGCTTGTTAACAACCAGAGCGCTGAGCGTGTAGAACTTCGGGTCAGTCGGCAATTGTGTTTCTGATACTCCAAGACGTAAGCCAGTGAGTCCATTGACACCTGTACTTCTCTGCCCTTAGTTCTGTGGACTTACTTTGCACTCCAGCCTCTCGTTCTCTTCTCTTTTCTCTCTCCCTAGACCCTCCTCTCTGTTTTTTTTACTTTTTTTTATTTTGAGACAGAGCCTCAAGCTGTCACCCTGGAGAGAGTGCTGTGGCATCACAGCTCACAGCAACCTCCAATTCCTGGGCTCAAGCGAGTCTCCTGCCTCCGCCTCCCAAGTAGCTGGGACTACAGGCGCCCGCCACAGCGCCCGGCCAGTTTTTGGTTTCGGTCGTCATTGTTGTTTGCCCGGGCTGGATTCGAACCCGCCAGCTCAGGTGTACGTGGCTGGCGCCTTAGGCCGTTGAGCCACAGGCGCCGAGGCTGTTTTTTTTACTTTTTGATGATAAATTAACTAGGGCAGTTGGGGGTGGGGGTGGGGAACTATAGGTTTCTGGCTTCCCTGCTTGGGACTTGTCTAAATGGGTAGCAGAGAAGGCGAGGGAAGCCCCCTTTAGTCTCAGGTACAATACACTTTTATTTGGTTTACTTAGTTAATAAAACTGATAAATACCTGTCTTTGTGTATTTCCTACTTGTTTCAGAGCCCAGGGGAGAGGTAGCATGCTTAATTGGCACTTTGAAACTCTTACCTGAAAGTTAACCTCTCCTTACCCGCCTCATAGTTAGGAAGTATATCTGGAGGGTTTTATTTTTTTAATCTTCCCATTGTTGAAGAGAAACAAATTATCCCTGTGAAGCTTCTGTGAATTTTAGTACTAAAGCCATTTTAGTGCCCCCCCCCCCTTTTAACTACTAGTTCTGGATGTGTAGTTGACTAACAACTGCTTTACAGTGGACTAAAAATGTGGTAATAACACTGATCATAATCTGTAGAAATACTTTATCTGTGCATCATGCAAGAATCATTGATTTTTTATTTCTAAAAGACTAGATGGTTCAACTGAAAGCTATATGCAATATGTTTACCTCATCATTTAATACCACGTGGAAACCAGAAGACGAAAAAGGTTAGATTTTAGCATGTGGATTCTATAGGAATTTTAGCCTGATTTTCTAAGCATGGCTTTTGCTCTTGATACATCCTAAAGAAGTTATCTTTAAAGTCTGATGAATTGTGTTAGTGGAATGTATTTCTCATTTATTGCTGTTGCATAGTTATCCCAAAAGGTAGTGACTTAAAACAATAATAAATATGTATTATTTCACAGTTTCTGTGGGTCATGTACTCTGAAATGGCTTTTTGGTCTGGCTTTGGGTCTCATGAAGTTGCAGTGTCATGGCTACTGTCAGGTAAAGGCTTGACTAGGAATTAGCTACAGGGTCAACTTCAAAAGTAGCTCATTCACATTCCTGGCAGTTGGTTCTGGTTGTTGGTTAAGAGGCCTCACTTCTTTGCTCGTGGGCCTTTCCATGGGCTGTTGAAGTGTCTTCAGGGCAGCTGGCTTTGCCTAGAGGGAGCAATCCAAAATAGAACAAGGCAGAAATGTTGATGTTTTATATGATTTAGCCTCATACCACTATATGGCAATATCCTATTGGTTACACAGGTCAGTTCTGTTCATTTTGCCTGCATAATGAATGTTACTACCAAGCAGCAGGATCATCTGGAGCTGTCATAGAGACTGGCCAGCACAGGAATTCTCCCCTCATTTAATTTGTTTTGATTTCCACAAAATCAGTATGAATTTCACACTAAGATAGATATAAAAAATGTCATGGCAAATGTATAAATGTTTTTCCTTCGATAGTTCACTATCTGCCATGTACATTTTCAATATCTCTGTGGGTAAGAGGTTTAAATTAGCGTTATTTTGTATTCAAAGCAATATCCTCATCAGGCCAACATGGATCAGTTTAAATTGTAAAAGGATATAACCAGTGAGTTGCCTCTAAACAATGCATTCCATGGACGTTCTTATATTTTGTCATACCTTTTCCCCTTCTGGGATGGAATCCTTGGAATGAGGCAGGGAAAAGATAATTACTGCTATGAGAGCCCAATTGTGAATTTAACTATTTCCGTAAACTATCTTACAAAGTAAAATTTCTTGGTAATTTAGAATCTATTCTTAGAAGTCTGTAGGTTAGAGTTTAGTATAGGATGACATGCCTGAGGGTCCATTGACAACAGCCTGGATTCCTCAACCGCCACCAGTACGCAACACAGTACCTGTGGGACAACACCAGGGTCAGGAATGTTCAGCTGTTTAGATATAGATCAGTAGGTTACCAACCAGTGTTGGAAACAGCTTAAAGGTTGGGATTGTTTGATGGTTAAGATGTAGATTAGCAGTTCAGAATGGGGAAGTTAAATTTTACCCCCAAGCATTATGCCCCTTTCTTTTTTTACTTTTGATCCCCTGATGTTTCTGTTTGGTTTCCCTTATTTCCTCCTTCTTTGACTTTGTAAAACACCTTTTGAATTTGGCAATGTGGTTCTAGTTTCCTATTATCTGTTACTAAGTTTGAATGTTGTCTGCCTGCTGCTCGTACACATTTTATGCAGCGCAAAGAAAGACCTCTGAGGTTTTCTTCAGGGGAGGGCACTTCCTTTCTGTTTGTTGGCTTGTGAAACTGCTTGCCTCTCAGAGCCTAATAGATTATTTCTTTGAAAATAACTGTGAGATTTGCTCCCCTCGCTGTTTCACCCCAGGAGCAGAATGACAACAGAAGTCTAGTTTGAACATTCATTTATTGATTTTTGTTCGTAGATTTCCTGTTAGCTATTGGCATTTTTTCTCCTCATAATCATCAAAGCATTCTAAATGTTTGATGTAGTATAATTGATCATTCTTTTGTAGGGCTTCATTTACTCCGATTATGATTGACCAGGAATAATTAGAATTGGTTGGTTTCTAGCCTTTGTTAGACTCACAGTTGCAATATGTGCCATTACCAGCAGTTGACTTCTTTTTTGGGGGGTGGGGGGGGGCTTTGCTTCCAGATCCCCTTTATAGCTTCCTGCTATGGCAGACCTAGCAATATTGCCAATCTCTGGTCACTATGGCCCAGCACAGGGTGCTCCTGGCCCACACTAACTTGGACACTTGTTTTTTGACCATAGGGTGTGGCCATATTTGTCTTACTGTGTTTTTTTTTTTTTTTCTCTTATTAACTAACTGTATTTACTTGGTCCACAGCTGGGTTGGAAAATTTAGACTAGGGTAGGAAGTGGACAGAACTGCAATGAGCAAGAATTGAAAGTGGCTCAGAATGAAAAAGTGAATTGAATATTCTGAGGAAAAAGAATTCTCTCATTCATTTATTCATCAGGCATCAATGAGCACCTTCTTAAGTTTTTAATACAGCATACTGTTCAAGGCGCTCAGGATCTGGTAGTAAGGCAATCACATAAGCGAGTATTTATTTAGACCCTGCTATGTACCATCCTGTGCAAGGTGTTTTGTATATATATTATTTTATTTGAATCCCTCAAAACCCTTAGGGATAGGTTATCTATTTTATGTATCATGAAACTGGGGCTCAAAAAGTGTATGAGTTACAGATGGTGTGTTGGAAAAAATGAAAAGACTAATTGATTTTGAAATGTAGATGAGATACAATATGATAGTCTCACAGACAGTTGAAAATGGTGATCAGATGCCTACCAGAGGTCACTGCTCAAGGCATAGTTAAGAGTATTTCTGACGGCGGCACTTGTGGCTCAGAGAGTAGGGCACCGGCCCCATAAACTGAGGGTAGCAGGTTCAAACCCAGCACTGGCCAAATTGCAACAAAAAATAGCCAGGCGTTGTGGCGGGTACCTGTAGTCCAGCTATTCGAGAGGCTGAGGCAAGAGAATCACCTAAGCCCAAGAGCTGGAGGTTGCTGTGAGCCGTGATGCCACAGCACTCCTACTGAGGGTAACAAAGTGAGACTCTGTCTCTTAAAAAAAAAAAGTAATTTCTGAAAAGGTGATAGATGAAACTGAAGGAGGGGAACAGATCCTCAGGAAGGAGAATGTAAGTGAAGAAAGTTGGAACAGTGAGAGTTATCTTGGGAATGGTGAAAAATGGAAATCACTTTGTTAAATTTTAATCTTTAAATAAACTGAAAGCAGAAAAATATCTATAATGTATTTTTTATTGTGGTAAAAAACACACATATATATTTTTTTCCTTAGATAGTGTTGTCTCAGTGTAGTCTAGGCTAGAGTAAGACACAATCATAGCTCCTTCTGCCCCAGCTTCTCAAGTACCTGGGACTACAGCTGTGCACCACCACACCAACTATTTTTTTTAAATTTTTGTAGAGATGGTATCCTTCTCTGTTGTCCAGGCTGATCTCAAAAATCCTGGTCTCAATCCATCCTCCCAGAGTTCTGGGATTATAGGTGTGAGCCTCTGTGCCTGGCTATAATGTAACTCTAATGTTTAATTTAGCTCTTCAAGATGTTCAGCAAAGAATCATGTGGGAAGAAAGAGAAGTCTCGGAGAAAAGGCACCACTTCATCACCCTACTTTGGTGAAAAAGTAAGCATTTTGATTTACTGACCTAAAGATCCCTTTTTTTTCTTTTGCAATTTTTGTTTAATAAGAAAATATACTTTAGTATTATAATAAGGTACATAAATATTTCTTTCTGCTCAGCTGACCCAGGAGAAATCCTGTTCTTTTTTTGCATTATTTTATTTATTCCTTACAGTTTTATGAGGGTGGGTATTATTATCCTAATCAGATAGATGAGGAACCTGAGGCTTGGAGGCTTAGAGTATAAGTTTCTTAGAGGTAATTTGCCTAGCATTCCTGACTTCAGTTCTATCCCCCCACTTCCTCTCATTCATGGTAGTAACTCACCATTGGACCACATTCTACATTTTCTTCCTTTTTCCTCAGCATTGGCTAGGATTGTCCTCTCTTCAGTCAGAATGGCCAACAGTATGTGGGGAAGGCTAATAGTAGGGAAGACATACTTAACATGTTCCTTTGTTACCATCAGCACACTGCCTTAAGTGTCTTGGGAGATGAAATTTAGGATATTGTATTAATTGAGCTGGGTATTATCTCCAGAAAGAAAACTGCAGTGCGATTGATGTAACGAAAGCAAATGATAAACCATGTAAATACTTAATGAATAGTCTGTATAGTTCATTGTCAGACTTAGATAATATGTGTGCTATGTTACCATCTTAAGATGATAGACTAATTCGGCAAAGGTGAATATTCACCAAAGAAGTAGTATTGCCAAAGAAGTTTCTTTGGTAGCGGGTTAGTTTATAAGACTTTTTCATGACTTGGGTAAAGTATTCTGGATATCATAGAACCTTTTGGTATTTATTCCTTGCTTATTAATTTTTTTTTCCTTGAGATAGAGTTTCACTCTGTTGCCCTAACTAGAGTGCAGTGGTGTCATGATAGCTCACCACAACTTCTACTCTTGTGCTCAAGTGATCCTCCTACCTCAGCCTCCCAATTAGCTGGGACTACAAGCATATGCCACTGCCTCTGACTAATTTTTCTATTTTTGGTAAAGACGGGATTTCCCTGTGTTGTTCAGGCTAATCTCAAACTGAGCTCAAGTTATCCTCCCACCTCAGCTTCTCTGAGTGCTAAGATTAGGCATGAGCCACTCCACCCAGCGCCCCAGCCCCTTTTCTTATTAACTGTATGGTTACTAGTTTTGTCTTACAAGTACAATGATATTGGGAAAAGGGACTCTGGAGCATGGCCATATGGTACTCTGTACTATTTATGTAACGCCCCCCTCCAATTTGCCATTGATGACTAGCGTGCTGTTTGCAAGTCCTTCTAATTAACATTTTTTGTTTGTATAAATTTAAGTGGAACAAGTGCAGTTTTATTACATGGTTATATTGCCTAGGTAAATTCTGGGCTTTTATTTTAACCATTACCTGAATAGTACACTTTGTACTCTTTAAGTTATTTCTCATCCCTCATCCTCTTCCTGCTCGTCTCTAATTCATGAGCACCTAGGCTTCTGATTTCTAGCTGACTCTCCCTTCCTCTTGACAAAGTTTGTGTATCTTTAAACATTGTTGCCCACTAAAATTCATTATCAAATGGGAATGTTCATTTATAATAATGATGAAATAATGTTATTTTTATACTGTATTTTGTGCTTTTTTTTTTTTTTTGCTTCTCCCCACTATGACATTCTTAGGACAAGAAAGAGAAAAAGACCTCAGCAAGTTCTGCTAGTTCAGCTCTAAGATCAGTTCCATCAGAGAAGAGAAAACTGGTGAGTGTTTAGATACCATAGCCCAACTACGTTATTTATATTAAAATTTTAATTTACAGTTAGGATTCCCCCCGCTACTTTTCCATAATTTTTTCTATTATCCTTGGTTTTTGATAGCCAATAGAATGAAAACCAGTATTGGAGTTTTTCTTTCTTCAACTCACTAAAAAGCTTTTAAGTTCTTTATTTCTTGTGCTGATAGACCCTACCATATGAGATTAGACAACATGGGTATAAATTTAGACAGTTTTTAAGTCTTCTGTATGTCTTTACAAGTCTCCTTTTGAGATAGTGAAGGCAGATAGATTGTTTGCATTTTCACATTTGGAAATTGAGATCTAGAAGGTTAAATGAATTATCCAAGGACACAAAACTTAATATAGCAGCCAGGGCCTTATTGGAGCCAGGACTGTATGTCTTAGGTGCGGCCCACCCAACGTCTGGACGCGGTCTGCTGTGCCGACTTACTCGGGGTAGGTCTTGTTCAGGTCTCAGGTGCTGAAGTACCTTAGAAATCATAGTCAATATTTGTAGGATCCATCATCTCAGCAGCAATCTCTCAGCAGTAGTCTTAGTAGGGGGAGCGCCCATCATGCGTCCTCCGAACAAGAAGCAGAGACAAAGGAGGAACCCCAGCTAACTTCTCCTGAAGTTATTTATAGACGTAATCCCGTGGGTGCCTATGCCACGGGTGTGGAGACTGCTAACCAATGAAGGACATACTTTCATGCTCTTGGAGGTCTCACTAATGAGAGCTAATGATGTTAAATCCCTTTACCAGTCCCTTATTGCCAGAGTGTTTCTCACAGGTGCCTCCTACAGCCAAGTCCAGAGTCTTTCTCTTCCCACACAAATAATTAGAAGCAGTGACAGCAGATTAAATCCCTCCATGGGTGATTGATGAAGTACGAAGTACTTAACACATTCAAGTTGAAGTATACACACATGTATGCAAAACTATCCTGAATATATATACAACTTTTGTGTGTCTATATATATTGTATATGTGTGTGTGTGTGTGTGTATATATATATATATAAAGAGAGATCCGAGCCCAGTGAGCAGAAGTCAGATGATGGCAGCATCAGGGTGACTCTCCCAAGCTCTGAACTTCTCTTTGCTCTCCGGCTGCTTTCTGAGCATGTCTTTCTCTTGCAGAGTGAAATTCGATATAGGAAGGCAAGAGAGCAATAAATCATCTTCTGTGAGTACAAATGGGAAAGGGGCAGAGGGATTAAAATTACTGAGCACCCACCACGTGCATACACGGGCCTTTTACACACACTTAACTTGTTGAGTCTTAGCAATGGTCCTAGGAGGAGGTGCCCTTACTGTTGCACATTGTATGTGGCTGGTAAGTGAACTTGAACTCAGCTGTGACTTGAACTCAGCTTGGCCAGACCCCAGAGGAGGCATTTGTCACTCTCTGTGGCCTTGGGCAGGACAAAGAGAGTATCCCAGGGAAACCAGGTAGTGACAACTAGTCCGGGGGAAGGGTACAGCTGACACCCAGCTGCAGGAAACACTCGCCACACTTGGAAAGCCACCAATGGGGGTGGTGGGTGGCTGCCAAGGTTCCAGAAGGGAGCAGGGGCAGGAGAAAGAGATGGGGGACCAAATCCAGGAGAATCTTGACACCTACCTGATCTCTCTGTGTCCGGGAGCCTTTACTGGCCTGGCACAGGGTAGGACTCGGTGAAATTTACATTTTAGAAAAAGGTCCCTCTGCTGGGATTTTATTGGTACTTTTTTACTATTTTGTATCTTGTTTCCCTTCTTCTTTTCTTCTTCCTTCTCCTCCTTTTCTTTTCTTTTTTCTTTCTTTCTTTTTTTTTTTTTGCATTTCTTTTTTATTTTTATTTTTTTTTAATTTTTATTAAATCATAATTGTGTACATTGGTGCAATCATGGGGCACAATGTGCTGACTTCATATACAATCTGAAATATTTTCATTGAACTATTTAACATAGCCTTCATGGCCTTTTAATCACT
>CAUYRH010084433.1:0-55124 GCA_963574655.1 Perodicticus potto
CTTGTGAGTTTAAAAAACCGCACAAATGGAAATTAAATTATAAAAATTTTGACCTTTTTTTAATTTGTTAGCAAATAAAACACCACTGTTTTTTACAACCCCCCCCCCCCCCCCCCCCGCAGAAGAGTGCATACACTCATATGACATCTTGAGATTACGGAAGGAATGGGGGCTCAAAGCCCACCCCGATATAGGTTACGATGATAAATCAAGTCTCAGTGGAAAGACAGGTTATGGAAGTGGGAAAAGAGGAAGGTCAGCTCGCAAGAGTGGCCTTGTTACCTATGTGAAACCTCATAGGTAGCAGCACTCAGAGAGAATAAATGGTAAAGGATGTTTTTTTTCCAGATCTGTAAGCTGTGGGAAGCTCAGTTCCTCTATCCTAGATCCGGATAGCAGAAGGCCTGACTTTGTCAATGCAGGTTCTCCACCGATACAAATTTCCGCCCCCCCCAAAAGACAGCTTTGCAGGACTACTTTGATTTGCTAGCCACTTGGTAGTCATCTCAAAATATGTTAGAGCAATATATTTGGGGGTAAAATATTTTTCTTTCCTTCACTGCCTACATACAGTGCTGCCAATTTTCTACTTCATAAGCTGAACTCAAATTTCTTCAGTTCTCCTTATCTGGTGGTTATCATCTTAGAACAAGCTAGCATTATTTTTTAAATGAAATGCCTAAGTCTGTCTCCATTCTTATTACTTCTCCATTCCTTACTCCCTGTTTAAGTCAAAGGAACCTGTTTAAGAAAAATGCAGAGCAGTGTGCCACCCACAAGCTAATAGTCATCTAATCATCTGAAATAAATGTTTAAGCACTCTTTCCTTTTGTATTTAAATAGATTTAGGGGGTACAAATGGGTCTTCCAGGAATTCCTTGAGCTTCTTTTATTCAGATGTCTAAATATCTAGCAAGACCAAGGAAGTTTTCCCTCTATTATTCCCTCAAGTATGTTTCTAAGATTTTTGCTTTTCCTTCTTCTCCCTCAGGTATACCTGTGATTCTTTTTGTATGGAATTTTATGCAACTTCGTATTTCTCAGAGGTTTTTGTTCATTCCTCTTGATGCCTTTTCTTTGCATTTGACTGACTGCTTTGATTCAAAAGCTTTGTCCTCAAGCTCTGAAAATCTTTCTTCAGCTTGGTTTAGTGTGTTGCTAGGAATTTCCACTGTATTTTGAAATTCTTTAAAAGATTCTTTTATTTCCAGAAGTGCTATTTTTAAAATTTTTCTCTCTTTAATGATTGTTTTTGTTTAGTTCAAACTATTTATTTATTTACTTATATATTGATTTATTTTTGGTTCCATTGTGTTTTTCCTCCCTTAGAAGAGGAATAGCATTAGTCTCCAGGGAACATAAAATCACTTGCTATGACTATTAATTTACTTATTTATTTATTTTTGAGACAATGTCTCACTGTGTTCCCCTAGGGTAGAGTATCATGGCATCCGCAAAGTTCACAGCAACCTCAAACTCTTGGGTTCAAGCAATCTGTCTGCCTCAGCCCAAAAGAGCTGGGACTATAAGTACCGAACATGACAACTGACTAATTTTTCTATTTTTAATAGATATGAGGTCTCACTAATGCCCAGGCTGGTCTCAAACTGCTGAACACAAGTGATCTTCCTGTCTCAGCCTCCCAGAGTGCTAGGATTACAGGTGTGAGCCACTGTACCTGTCGTGGTTTTTTAGAGGCAAGGAAGCATGTCCCATGTTCTGTGGAATCCTGGCTGTAATAGATGCTTTGTCAGAGGTGGGATAGCTGCTGCTCCCAAGTTCCCTTGGCTTATGCTTCGACTTCAATACCCTTGCCAGTCCCAAGTGGAAACAGCCACAACTGCTTTAGCAGCAATGGGCCAAGGAGAGGAGAAAGGAGAGGAGGCCTGGCTAGGTGAAGCTGTGTTCTGGTCCTGTTTGTCCTAAGAGACCCTCTGTTGTGTTGCACTTTACTCTCAGCTAGAAGTGGCCTGCCATGATTGCCTAACTTCAGGGAGACCCAGTTTCCTCAGAACCCTTATAGTTGCTTCAGTCCAATGGTGTGCTAGAGAGTGTTGGCTGTGGATCCAATAATGTAGAGACCCAAAGACTGATAGTCTCACATCAGCACAGCTTCAGAAACACCGCCTTTCTGTGAATGGAAGGAAAGAGCCGCACCCTCTGTGCAGAACCCAGGGGCAGCAGAGTAAGATGTTTTTCTCCTCAACCTAGAACTGGTTGTCCCACAGCTCACCCCACCAAAAGCTTGTGCTTAGAAGCAGTGGGGCTATGTCCACAGCATTGGGTCACTGGAGATGGGGAGGTCCTTATCTATATGTCCCTTTTGGGTTCTGCAGCTTTAAATTCTCAAAATGATACCTTGAGCCTGTGCTCAGAGATGGTAGGGCTTTCTCCAGGCAGTGTGAGCAAGAAGCCGGGTGGAATGATGTCTGCTCATACATGGTCTCCCCGCAGTCTGTAGCAGGGTGGTGGGATTGTCCTAGCTGCGAGGAGAGCTTGGTCTCCATCATTCTCTTCTGCTGAGCTTGCATGCTTCAGCCCAAATCAGCCCGAGGGAGGAGCATTGCCCAGCATCAAACTCCCACAGAAGCACCTTGGCCTGTGCCCAGAGGAGGCAAGCCCCTGGCCAGGAAGGCTGCAATGGACTGCAGTTTCCATGCCCCTGTCCAGCCCAACTGGGGTTGGGGCTGCAATCTTATCAAGCCCAAACTCAACATAAGGGTGGGGCATCCCCCAGTGTCCATCTCATAAAACAGCACCTCGCTCCTATGACTGGAATGGTTGGGGCTTCACCAAGGCAGACAGGATATGTGATACCTTGAAATACAGTATGCACCTGTCTCTGTCTCACTTGCAGCCCGCAGCAAGGTGGTGGAGACCTACCTAGGGGGGCCTCAGAGTGCCTGGGCTATAGGCACACCAGTGGTTTCTTGATGTGTCGGCACTTAGAATGGTGCCTTGCTCAAAGGGCTCTAGGCCAGTGTTTCTCATCCTGTGGGTCACGACCCACAGGAACTGTATTAAAGGGCCGCAGCATTAGGAAGGTTGAGAACCGCTGCACTAGGCTCAGATACCTGAGGGATTCTACATGAGTTCACTTCCTAGAACAAAGTCTCTATGGAATCCCTGAGGAGCAGTTTGGCCCTATGTTAGGCCAGGATCGGTGTGGGTAAGGAGTTCTCCTATAACTAAGATTGTAAAAGCTCTTCTTGGAAGGTGGAGCTCTGGGGGCTTCTGTCCTAATGTTTCCCAGTATCCTGGAGCTTCTCCCAGCTGTTAGACAGTCCCTGTCCAGCACATTTCTCTGAATCCTTTCCTTTCCTTACATACTTTTGATGCTTTCTGTTGCTTCCCTTATGAATTTTAGCATTCTCTCCCAGACACTCTGTCCAATGTGTGAGAATCTGCTTGCTATGCTGGTTCCTCTCCATAAGGAAGCACAATTTTTAATATAAATATGTGGCATCCAAATCCTTGCTCACTGTGACCCTGGAATAACTCTCCAGCATCAACTCCTCCTGTGCTCATCATTCTTACTACATAGCCATTATTTCTACGTCTAGTTTTTAAACAAATTGTAACCTCACCTTCCTTCTGGCCTTCACATATGCTTCATCATTATACCTAGAACATTGTCCTTCATGTTAGCCTCTTAGGCCTCCACCCTGCTTCTGCCCTGTCTTTCTGAGCAGGCTTCTTCCAACTCTGCAGTTTGTTGTTAAGATCTTGCCTTTTTTCAGGTACTATTTCTGGATGCGTTCAACCAGAGGGCAGCCACAGTTTTCTGTAAAAGACCAACAGTAAATAGTTTGGTTTTGTAGATAACATAATGTCTTTGTTGTATATTTTTCTTTAATTTTGTTCTATGTGGTTTGTAGCTTCTTAAAAAGTATTACAAGCATTCACATCTTTCAGTCTCCCCTAATTAGGCCAGGGCAGTATGCTGACCTCTGCTCCAGATCTTTCTTCATATGTGTTCTCAAGAACATCCAGTTCTTTCCTTAAAATAGCACTTCTAACATTGTGATTTTTTTTTAAACTTTCATATTGAAATGATTTTAAATTTATAGAGGAGTTGTAAAGATAGTACTGTGAGTACCCATACACACTTTGTCTAGCTTCCCCATATGTTAACATCTTATATAACCAAGATAGAGTGATTAAAACTAAAGAATCAAGATTAGCGCAACACTGGTAACTAGATTATAAGCTTCATTTGGATTTCACCACTGAGTAGTTTGTCCTTTAATGTCTCTCCTTTTTTTTTTTTTTTTTTTTGGTTCTAGGATTCAATCCGAAAAAACATAACATTTGGTGATGGTGTGTCCCTTGTCTCCTCCAATCTGTGACATTTTTTCAGCCTTATTTTATTTTTAATAATCTTCATGCTTTCCAAAGCCCTGGTCAGATGTTGTTTCTCTATTTGACTTTTTCTGTAATATTTTCACACGATGAGACAGAATGTAGGATTTTTGAGGAAGAATACCACAGAGGTGAAGTTCCTTCCTCCTCACCTTATGCACCTGTATCAGAAGGTGCCTAATATGAATAAGGTTTCTTAGGCTGTTAGTCTTTGCTACGTTTAGCCTCTGTAAAGTTACTCTTTTTCCCTCTTCATCATTTATTGTATGGAAGGGAGTCACTGAGTCTCCCTTACTAGCCTTCTCTCTGGCATGGGAAAATCAAGCTCCACCAATGGAAATGAGAAGCAGCAAAGGATTTGCCAATACTTGACTTCAATTGTGTATTTCATCATTTCACACTATAACTAGATCTAAAGGTCAGTAAGGGCAGGGACTGTGTTTTTGTCTTATTTATTTTACATACCCAGCATATTAGCAGGCACATGTTTTTTAATTTATGTGCAATAAATAACTGTTATATCTCTTTTTCCTAAAGTTTACCATAATTTATATGACATTAAGGTATAAGGTAAAAAGAAAACAAAGAAAAATAAACAAGAAACATATAAAGAAGCATACAGAATGTTAGCCTACTGTCATAAATCATGAATTGTTAAAATCCTATCAATTCATAAATTGTATTTTTGTGTAATACCCACAGTGAAAATTTGAAATTTCATTGTTATAAAAGGAATATAGCAAGACTGTAGTATCTTTTCATTTTAAAGCCATCAATGCTGGATTCAGACTACATGGGATCAAATTTACCAACTGTGTGTCTTTGAACCGGCCATCTACTTACCCTTGTATGACTCAGTTTCTTCTTCTCTGAAAGGATGTAGAATTTACTACATAAGATTATTTGGAGAACTAAATTTGCTAACATATTTTAAGCTCTTAGAATAGTACTTGAATCCATAAATTTTAGTTGTATTTTTATTATTAGTTATGCTTCAAGTGTGGAATTAGGCATTTTTTATAAATATAACTTTTACATTTTAAAAGTTATAGAATATCCTATTGAGTGAGACAGACAAACACCATGTGATTCCTTTTGGGGAAAGTTCGAATTTCAGCCAAAATCAGGGTCCAAGTTATAATTATAGTGGTACAAGCACTTAGAAAAATGTTAATGTGCCTTTAACTTTATCTAAATTTCATTGGTAAATGTTCTCATTTATATATATAAGTGTGTGTGTGTGTGTATAATTATGTAACTATTGTCATTGACCAAACAATATGCAGGTTGATTTTGCATGCTATGTTGAAGGATCTGGAAGGCTGGCTAGTTAGCAGGTGCATAGAGGGTAAGGCCATGTGGAGGTTAGTGCATCATGGTACAAATGGCCTAAAATGTTTTACTCATTTCTTGTGAAGTTTACTCCAGTCCTTTTGTATTCTTATCTATATGTTCAGATTATTTCTTATCTGTCATTTTTATCTCTAACTTATTCATTGCTGCTTCATCTGTGGCCAGAGTACAAAAATCTTGTTTCCTATAGTATACCAGACATCACACCCAAATGTTACAGAAGTGTCCAACTTAGGTTAAATTGAACATATACAAATCGCATTTCCCATGAATACTAGTAATCACTGTTCAACTACATCCTCTCTCATTGTTAATGTGATAGACAGATTTTTAAAACCAGTTTCTGACTATTATAATGGAAGCTATGACTCACTCTTTAGGGGAGAAATATTTTAATAAACCACATCAAATGAGTGTGAGAACCTGACAGACACACTGCGGTAGAGCAGGCATCCTAGGAAGAAGGAGATTTCATCCTGAACACCTGTGAATTTCATAGGTGAGTTTGGAAACTGAAGCTGGGGGAAAGCTGAATTATTCCATAGCACAATATGTGAGTGACTAAAAATAACTAAATAGAATATTGGAAAGAAAGGAACCTCCAGCAAGACCAGACATTCTGTGAGGGTAAAAATCATGGGCACAGTGGAATGAATTATGGTTCATCCAAGAAGATGCTTTTAGTATTTTCATTTTTAACTGTTTTATCAGGAGCATGTGTTCCAGTCTCTCTCCTTATAGTTCTCATTCTCACATTTCTCAGTAATGTTGATTCAGAAAGTGCATCCTTTAGAAAGAAATCACAGAAATGCTAAATTCTATGCCCAGACAGGTATTAAGAGACAGTGAGACATCTGAGACATCTCAGAAAGAAGCAAAAAATAAAAATAAAAAAGAGAGAATGGGGGACAGGTGATGTCTAAGTTATGTAATATTAGAGTTCATTCCATCTAATAGATTAAAATCTTGAGAATCGATTTCTTTCTTTTTGTGACTCCATGTTTCCTATCTAGCAGGTATCAGAGATCATCAATACATCATCATAAATGTTCGAATCTATCCTATAGCCACAGTCATAGTAGAATCTCAACATCTCTTCACTTGGACTATTGTGCAATCCTGTGGTAACCCATTTGGGTTTTGAGGGTCAAGGTGGATACTACCATTAGGAACAGCAAATGGTGACCCACAGAAAGAACCAGTGCCATGCCGAGGAATATCAAGGTCCATCTTGAATCCCAACTAAAACTAGATTTCTACTTTCAAGTTTAAATCACTCTGTCCTCCCCACTTTTGCCACAGAATATGTAGCTTTGTTGTATAGAGAACCTGACTCACAGAAAGAACTAAGGCATAAGACACTAACGTATTCACAGAAAAGAAAAATTGCAGGCAAGTTATTAAGCAAAATAGACCAATAGCATTTTGTTGATTATATGTTAGAATTAAACCCAATTTTAGAAATTAAACATTAAAAATGTTGCCCTTAAGCATAATATTTATAAGAAGTATAAACTATTAAGCATCTATTTTGTGCCCGTCACTTTAGGTTAGGAACTTCACATCTACTCTTTCCCCTAATTTTTATAAAATTTGGAAGGAGCGAGGGGGGTGGGGTCTTGGGGCCTTGGTGTGTGCCACACCTTTTGGGGGCAAAACACGATTGTAAGAGGGACTTTACCCAACTAATGCAAACAGTGTAACATGGTTTCTTGTACCCTCAATGAATCCCCAACAATAATATATATATATATATTGAGTTAAAAAAATTTATCAAATCACAATTATTATTCATCCCTATTTCATGGATGTAAAATGAGGACAAAAGAGGATAAGTTAATTTGTCTTATATCTTACAAATGGCATATTCCAAAGCTGGAATCTGAACATAGGACTACCAGGCTCTAAGGTTCAGGCTATACTACCTTCCGTGAAGTAAGACAAAGGCAGAAACCTAGTCATGCATTTTATACAATTTTGTCTTACCAAGACTTACGTGTTTGAAAGAATGCAATTTCTCATACTTTCTACACAGAGTATGTCTTGTCATAACTCTGCAATGTTATGCACAATGCAGGATTATTATCCATCACGTATCACTTTGATATTGAGATGATTTTGTTTTTTCCTAAGAGGGTCATGTTGCCAAGCTTTTATTCTGCCACAGTCCTAAGAATCATCTGATTCTTAGGAGAACTCAACAAAGGTGAGCAAAGAGCTGGAGGTAGAATTGATGGCCCAGCAGTTACATAAGAGTATACAGAAGGGGAGGGCACAGATAATAGAGAACCATCAAAGATACATTAAAAAAATTGCCCTTCAGGGCAGCACCTGTGGCTCAAAGAGTAGGGTGACGGCCCCATATACCAGGGGTGGTGGGTACAAGCCCAGTCCCAGCCCCCCCAAAAAAAACTGCAAAAAAATTACCCTTCATAGTAAGAAAGAAAATGCTAAGTTGTTTAGGTGTTTGGAGAAGGAACTTGAGGTTCTTTATTATATTCTCACTGTTTTTATAATTAAAGACAAGCCTAGAGAGTAGCAAACCCAGACTCTAAGAAACTAGCTAAACAATGTTGCAGAAATCCTAGGAGGAATGGTGGTGGTTTGGGTTACAATGACATTAAGGACAGTAAGAAGCATTAAGAAGGCAGAGTCAATAAGTCTTGGTAATAGATGGTTTGTGAAAGTGAGTAGTTGGTGGTTGGATAGTAGAAATCATTTTCATATACTCTATAAATAATTCATATTTATTTTTAGATTTTCCTGAATCAGCATTTCAATAAAAGCAGTTGTGGCCATTTTCTGAAGAATCATATGGATGTTTATTAGAGAGTATCAGCATCTTTTTCTTCATAAGCTTTTATTTTTGCTGGTGAAGTGTCAGGCAGAAATCTCTGAAGTGCTTTATTTTTCAGATGAGTTGTGAAAAGATATGTCACTTATTTTTTGCTGTGAATTTTTTTCACTGAATTCATAACCAACATGAGTAATGTTTTGCAAAGAAATTTAATGTGGTTTGGTAGTTTCAACAGTCAGTAGCTATGGAAATATGGGGTTCACTTTAATGCTCCCTTTCCATTTATTTCTAAGGTCTCATGCAATCTATGGAAAACCTCCATTGTCACTTAGAAATTCCTCAATCTCTAAATCCTGTCTTCCATTTGCAAATGTTTCTCACATCTGGCTCTTAGTCTTTAGTCTATTGGTCTCATATCCAATTTTTTCCTCACAGTTTAGTTCTCCTGTTTTAACAATGTCTTGCTTATAATTTAGAATTTCAAAAAGTTACCTTTGCCACCCCCCCTTCTTCAACTTTTATTATAAACAAGAAATGCTAAGCCCTTATGATGAAGTTACCTTTCTAGAATATGACCCTCAACTGTGGGCCTCACTAATACCAACTTATGTTGGTTTCCCCTAAATGTATGCATTAGAACTACTAAGGGACGATTAGTAATGATTCTGCATTAGCACATCGATAAATAGCAGAGGGGCCCAGACTTGCAGTTCAAGATTAGCTTTGAGTTATAGAAGTAAATTAAAATGAAGAACTATCCTAAGATTTAAATCTTATTAGTTGCCTGCTTATTGTTGAGTTGCATGAATTTTTTATATATATCTTAGATACAAGTTCCTTATCAGACATATGATTTGTACACATTTCTTTCCCATTCAAAAAAAGAACTATCCTAAGAGAGTCATGCTTAAAACAAGACAAGAAAGATGAAACTTACGTCCTGAAGATATATACCCTTTTTCCTTTTCAGAGATGATACAAGGTAAAAAACAATGTAAGAATTTAGATTTTGGGACAGCAAGCAGACAAGGGTGTATTTGAGTGTGTACATGTAAGAAACCGAAGGAAGATACATACAACTGCTGCTAGCACGCGTGCACACACATGTAAAAAGATGAAATGGCCTTCAAGACTCATATGACCTGGGGACTTTCAATACTCAAAATCCTGTAGAGTGTGATATGTACTAGAACCTCCATAGTTGACCAGCTCCCTACTTTGACCACCGACAACCTCCCTAAGCTGACCTCATTTCCCTTCTTTTTTTTTTTCAAAGAGAGCCTCACCCTGTCCCCCTGAATAGAGTGCCTTGACATCATAACTCACAACAACCTCAAACTCTTGGGCTCAAGTGATTTTCTCTTCTCAGCCTCCCGAGTAGCTTGAACTATATATAGGTGCCAGCTACAACACCCAGCTGGGTTTGCTATTTTTGGTAGAGAAGGGGTTTTTTTCTTGCTCAGGCTGGTCTCGAACTCCTGAGCTCAAGCAATCCATCTGTCTGAGCCTCCCAGAGTGCTAAGATTATAGGCATGAGCCACCGCACCTGGCTCAGTTGACCAAATTTTCATAGACCAGACATGCACCACAAATACATATCAGTACAGCATACTGAGTTCCCTAGGTTGACCACCTCCATATGTTGACCAGATTTTTACAGTCCTTTGAGTGGTCAGCTTATAAAGTACTTTATAATGAAAGCAAAAAAAATTAAGCTCTAAAAATATAAAAGCAGAAAGTAAATAAGACTTTATTCCCTTTAAAATATCATTTGACCCTTAGAATCTTCCAAAATACCTAAGAATAGACAGAAAAAAGTGAAAGCATTTTGCACCGATGACAAGTGACATGGCCATTTGCTTGGCCATCGCCTCAAGTGTGCTCAAACTCGGTCTCATGAACAGAAAGTAAAAGCCCTGGAAGACTTGTATTACTCCACCTATGCATTGACACCTACCTAATAGATGCAGAATCTCTTAGAATCTGAAAGTGGGTGGTGATTTTGGACTTGATGCACTATAACTTCCCTCATTTTTCCAATCTATTTATAGAGAGAGAAAAAAAATCTGAGAAAACAGTTAACCAGAAAAATAAGCAGATGAACAGTGATAGAGATTTACAACCAGAAAAATAAAAAAATGGAACTCACTATTAAATTCCTTCAGACATAAACTGTGAGAAAATGAACTCAAATATCAGACCATATTGTAATGTTTTAGAAACCTCATGCTTTCAAAGTATCAGTGAACTTAATAAGAAGGGGAAGGCATAATTTTAGCTTTTAAGCTAAACTGTAATAAACAAAGCATAAAATAATTTGAAGCAGTTGAATATTTAGAGAAAATGAAGAAAAAAGACTACAGAAAAACACTGATAATTTAAAATGTAAGAATATTAAATACCAAATTCTGAAAGCTCTATTCACTAAATCTAGAAGATATTAAAAGGTGATTCACAATCTAGAAACTGGTCCCCTTCCTTCAGCTTTTTTAGGACTTATTTGCTTTCTGGCACCTCAAGTTTGCCCCAGATCATATGGAGCATTCTCTGGCCCAGCTCTAAAATCAGCCATTTTTACACAGAGTCTTTGTTCCTTGCTTTGGATAATGGTATTTAGAAACCAAAAATGTGGTGATAGTTGTGCTCATAGCTAGTCAATTGTTACTGCTTCTTGAATCTTATTCGTGAACTACCATGGATATGCATACACAGATATGCCACTAACATATCTGTGAGTATCATTGATGGAAATACTTATATTTAGATAAATATTCATCTACCTAAATGTAGATATAGATTTAATATTCATGTATTAAATACATGTATAAATTGTATACATGTATTAAATTCATGTATAATTCCCTCTCCAATATTGAGAAACCTTGACTTCACTGCCTATTTACTTGTTTTATCCCAGTTTACATATAATGTAGATCTAGAATTATTACACCTTTCCTCAATATGGAATACCCTTATCATATAAAGTACAATGTTTATGTATGGTTTCTTTTGTCTATAGGTTTACAGTTTCCAGTCTAAACATCATTTTCCAGTGCTAATTATGTCAACTCCTTTTTATCTCTACCCTACACAGTGAGATTATGTTGTGTTTTTTATTCAGTTAAATTCACATGTCAAGTCTATATTCTATTCTGGGATATTAGGTATCTGGTGATTTTTTAAAAAATTATATGTATATATGTATATATATATATAGTCGGGCATGGTGGCTCCCGCCTATAATCCTAGCACATTGGGAGGCCCAGGCAGGTGGATTGTCTGAGCTCAGGAGTTCCAGACCAGCCTGAGCAAGTGAAAGACCCTGTCTCTAAAAATAGCCAGACATGTGGCAGGCACTAGTAGTCCCAGCTACTCAGGAGGCTGAGGCAAGAGGATCCTTTGAGCCCAAGAGTTTGAGGTGGTTGTGAGCTATGACCCCACTGCACTCTGCCAAGGGCACCTAAGTAAGACTCTGTCTCAAAAAAAAATTAAATTAAATTTATATATATTGAAGTTTATCATTTTTTTTTTTTTTTTTGGAAACAAAGTCTCACTTTGTTTCCCTTGGTAAAGTACAATGGCATCGTAGCTCACAGCAACCTCAAACTCTTGGGCTCAAGGGATTCTCTTGCCTCAGCCTCCCAAGTAGCTGGGACTATTTGCACGTGCCACAGTGCTTGGCTATTTTCAGAGATGGAGTCTCACTCTAGTTCAGGCTGGTCTCGAACCTGTGAGTACAGGCAATCCACCCAACTCAGCCTCCCAGAGTCCTAGGATTACAGCATAATGAAATTTATCATTTATTATGTACAATCTTATGAGTGTTAATAAATCCTTAAAGCCATGTATCCACCACTCCAGTACCATAAAGAATAGTTTTATTACTTTAAAGATTTTGCAATGTGTCACTTTATAGTCAGTCAGCCATCATTTTTCCTACAACTAAAAAACATTGCTCTATTTTCCAGTCCTTGATTTTGCCTTTTTAAAATGTTACATGACTAGAATAATATGATATTTACATTTTTGAGCCTGACTATTCTCATTCAATGAAATGCACTTTATCCATGAATTCCAACATTGAGTCAGAAGAACACCATGTAAGTCTGGGATAACTTATTTTCATTTGTAAGGAAAGAATGTTTCAATAATACCTAAAAGAGCTCACAAAATGTATTCAGAGGTTGCCCTGAAGGAAAGGCCAAGTAGTGACAATTTAAATGTTAATTATAATGAATATTTATAATTAATTAGAACCAGTGAAGTTTATGAAATATTAGATTAAGATGGTCCTCAGAATAAACAAATTATTTAGAAAAGGATGTGGACAAACAGGCACCCTCATGTAATGGTGATAAGAGGACAAATTGGCTAAAATTTTTGATTGCTGTTTATTAATGTTTTTCAATATTTAGTTGCATATTCCCTTTAATACTTCAATTTTGTTACCAAACGTTCAGTACTTGTTCCTGTGACTTCCCAATGAACAAGGACAAGCAATTTGAGGAAAAGAAAAGGGAAGTTTACTAATTTGCCAGAAAAAGAGAATGATGGCAGACTGTCATCTTAAAGCGCCATCTTCACCCTGTAAGCAGCAATACAGAGGTTTTAAAGGGACTTTTCAGTTTGGGGCTATTGCTATTTAACTATAGCATCTAATGACCTCTGATCAGAAAATTCGGTTGAGCCAGCTCCCATGGTACAAAAATTAACAAACAATTCCGTGCCCCTCTGACTATTGGCCTTGGGCAGGAATACAGATTTTGATTCCCCAAAAGGGTGAGAGACTTATACAAAGAAATATTGTACAACCTTTCACCCTTTTAAAGTCTGTTTAAAGTCTGTTACCTCTGTCATAATTTCATTGATCAAAATTTATCTTAAAGATACATATATATATTCATAAGGATAAAGTGATAAGCACAATTAAATAGAAATTCTTAAAATAAATTAAATAAAAATTAATCTGGAAAGTACAATGAGAAAAAGACTAATTTATATAAATATAGTACACCTGTACAATAAAATTCAATGCATAGCCATTTATTATGAAGATGTACCATAATTAATTATTAACTTTTCTGAATTCCTTTTTAATTATGAAAAATGAAAATGTAAGGGTAAACTAATGTATAGTTTCAAAATTATGAAAATATATGTTTAATGAAGCATAGGGAGAATCTGGAACACAATAAATAAATATTTACATAGAACTTTAACTCCTATAGAGGGTAGAATTAAAGAGGTTCCAGAGGAGTATTTTATTTTTCCCTTCAGGAAAGATCAGATATATACTTGAGGGAAATTAGTCTCAGAAACACATACAGGACATATTGGAGAATAAGACTTCAGCTGGTGAAGAGGCCTTTGGAAGGTTGCTATACAAGGAAGGGATAAATATTCAGACTCACATAATTTTAATTTATTTTTAGAATGTCCTAAGTAATCTGCCTTAAAATTAAAAGTTTTGCTTTCACGATTTAATTTCAGTGCCCCCATTTCATTTATTTTGACACATTATTTAAAGTTGCCCAAAAATAATGAGCTAAAAAAAATTACTAAAAGGCCTAGATCTGCAATTTTATTTAGGTTTTTTTTTTTTTGGCATTTATACCAGGAAAACAGAATACTAGCTTGGCTGTTAACTTCCCTCATTAGCGGCAGAGTTTAGCAAAAGAACGTTAAATAAATTCAAGCTGGCTACTATCTTTTTTTATCCCTTTGGCATTCTCAACCCATTTTGAGTTTTCCTTTGTATGTTCTCCAGCTACAAATTTCATTTTGATAATTTTTAGCATTTTTTTTTAAAGTACAACTCTCGCTGCTTTCTGCAAAACTATGTCGGTCATAGAATTCTTAAGTATAACTTAAAACTAAACACATACTTGCTCATTTATAAATATCTGGACTAGTCCTACTCATATTGGTATCATAAAAATTATAAAACTGGACAACCATGGCAAAAAAACACACTGAAAGAATTCTTCCCAGATAGAAACTAGGAACTAGTTCAGTCACATTTCAAAATCAGTTAATTATTTCTCAAAGCCAAAATTCACAAGGAATACTTTTTCCCCCTTTTGTTCATTCACTTACTTAAATAAACAAACAAATGAACAAAAAATACTGGTGCTAAAGAATATTAATAATAAAATTGGTCTTGGATGATGATATATAAGATGTTTACAAAATTGTATTAGGCTCCTAAAAGAAGAAAATTTGTAAACAAAACAAAGTGAGGCAAAACTAAAGTCCTGCTTTTCATTCGAATTTCACTTTAATCTCTTTGACATCAAGATTTTTGGCAAAAAGAACTAAAGGAGCACGGGAGTGTTTTAAATGGTGGAAAAACTGATTACATGTAAATTTTACAAAGATTCCTTGAGGTCTAGGTAAAGGAAAGGTCCAAACTAAAGACAGAAAGAACTAGAAATGTTTTGTAATGATTTGATTGAAAAGTGAAAACTGTCTCAATTACATTATGACAATTGGAAAGATTCAGATGTGATTTTTTTTTAAAAAAGCAATATTAAGGAAATAGATTTAGGACCCATGTTGGCCCAATAGCTAAGCACATACTGTATGTAATATTTTCATTGTATTATGGAATGAAAAATAGAGGTGTGTGTGTTGTCAAGGTCACGTGGGACATAGGCAAGTGGAGAGAAAGGCACTGGAGGAAATAGGAGGAATGAGTTAAGGACACAGGTGGATACGATTCCCTCCAAAAGGAGAAGTAGATAGGATTTCCTGACATCTCCTTTCTCTGAACTTTAGAAAAGAGGGGAATGATACTTAGGAATATAAAGCAGGTTTTAATCTTGGTAGTGTTACCAGAAGTTTGGCCTTTGTCCCCAAGGCCAAATCAATGAAAACAAAGACCAAGGATAAAAGGTTTGAGGAAAAGCAAATAGAAGTTTATTAATTTGCTGGCAAATGAGGAATGCAGCACAGTAGCATCTTGACAGACAACTATCCCACCTTTAAGCAGAAATACAGAGCTTTTTAAAGGGACTTTTCATAGGTTGGGCTTGGGTCTACCTGGTCAGTGTCACATATTGTGGACTTGGTATATTGTTGTTGAACTCAGTTGGTGGTTTCAGTCAATCTTATCGCCAGCGAAGATGCTCTTGTGACCTCTAGACGATTCCGTTGCGGCATCTTCTAAGGTTTAAGGTACCAGAAAATAAAGAACAAGAAACATTTTTCTGCTCATTTTATTACTGACCTCAGGCAGGAATGCAGGTTTTAATTCCCCAAAAGGGTGGGGGATTTTCAAAAGATCACTTGTAATACATTTTTCCCTTTCTCAGACCTTTACCTCTGTTACATATTCCCCACTGTCAATTTTGTCCTTCATCTATGAGAGAAGGGGCAAATTGTCATCCGGTTACGTCCTGCTGAATTGGAGTGATGTTTAGACGGAAGGTTTACTATTTATTTATTTAGATGGAAGGTTTATTATTTATTTATGCCATTTCTCTTTCTGGTTTGTAAAATCTTTGGCAGTAGATTTACAAAAAAGTAAATAGTGCAACCAATTACTTGGTGGAAAAGGCATAAGCAACAAGTACAACTGTAAAGGTTGACAAGGGGAAATTGAGGAGACCAGATAAAAGAGAGATTACCTTGCTTGATATCTGTAAAGTTGTACATAATGTCTGATACAAAGCTAAGTAAGAAAGCAACATGGGACCTCTAAGTATGGAACTATTAATCACAATATCAAACCCAACAGCAACATAGATCACCGATAGGGGTGATAGTTTGGGAAAATCCTCATTAAGCAGTCGTCTCTCTGTTCTAAAGACAGAACAAATAACCAAATGTTAAAAATATCAATGTTGTCATTTTCCCTTCTTCCTAAGCATACTTTAGATCACCTAAAGCCTGACCCATATCCTGGGGGATTGGGTCCTCTTTTTCCAGGGGACATCATTTTATTCTGGTATGATGGATACAAGACCTGTTTTTCCCAGTTGTTTTTGAGTCCATGTTCTTTCTAGGCTTTAGAAACATCCAGTCTCCTGGCTTCAAGTGGTGGAGGTGTGCTTCCAACTGCGGCAGGGACCTAGGAGAGGCAGACTTATGTAAAGTGGTTAGTATTTGATTTATTTGTTTGATATATTGCTTTACTCTGTTTTCTTCTCTTATACTTAATTCAGGGTGCTAGGAAGGGTCTCCTATAAACTATTTCATAAGGGCTTAACTTAAGCCTGCTTTTAAGGGTTGCCCTTATCTGGAGGAAGGCAAAAGTCAACACCTTACTCTACTTTAAATGAGTTCCCTGCATCAATTTTGCTAGAGTTTTCTTAAAAGTATGATTCATTTCCTTAATTTTTACCATTGATTGAGGTCTCCAGGATCCACGCAATTTAAATTCTCGGTTCAGGACTTTACTGAAGTTACCACTGATATAAAGGAGGGCCAATTATCTCTCTGTGTGGAGAAAGGGAGTCCATACCTCAGAATGAGTTCCTTCAGAAGGATTCAAGTAACTGTTGTGCCCGAATTTCGGGGTCCCCCCCAGAAGAAACTCACACCAGGCGCACCGATGCAAAAACAAAGGGTGGGATTTATTACAAGCTTAAGCCGGACCATTCTGCCCCACCTAAATGGCGTACTGAATGGCCCCGAGGGGTTGGGCTGAGGTATTTTTATAGTATACCAAAAGAAAGTTGGGAGGGGGGTAATGCAATAAGGGGAATGGGATTAGGGACGGTTGGACGAGGGATGAGTCCAGGTGTCTCTTTACTGCTGATTGGATACCTCGTTGGTGCCAGGAACCGGTGGGTGGTCGCTGAGCAGGAAAGGGCCGGTGCTAAGCAACTGGTGAGGGTGGTCAAGGGGGGCTGTGCCAGGAACCAAAAGTTACAGAACTAACAATTACACCACAAATTACACAGCAACCTGCAAAATGGAGCCCGTTAGACAAATGGTGTCACACGGGCCCTTTAAGTAACTTCAAACACTCTTTCTGTTTGGGTAGAATAAGGCTCTACCCAGCTGGAAAAGATCTACTGATACAAGCAAGTATTTGAAGTTAACAATTATTTTAGGCACCTAAGTGAAATCAATTTGCCAACCATCAAAAAGATGGGCCCTCACATGTTGGGTCCCTTGTGCCAGAGGTCACTTTTCTGTTTCTGGATTATTTTCAGAACATAAAGGGCAGCTCTGTGTTATTCGTTGGATAGTTTATTGCAAATGGAGTCCTTCTAATGAGGTCTCATCAAATCCATGAAGTCATCATACTCATAATGTGTGCCGTTCATGTGAATGCCCCACAAGGGGCCAAACCAGTGCTTTGGCTAGAAGAATGAGGCCACAGAATTCTGTCTCCACTTAGCTGTGTCATCCCAAATGTCAAAGCCTCAGTCTTCAGCGTTCTTTCCATCCTCTTCAGTGTAGTGGGATTTATGCTGATCTCAATCTATCTGGGACATCAAGGCCCTGAGTAATAGATGGTTTAGTGGTTTTGTTAGCAGGGTTGTCAGCGGCCTGATTTCTTACTGCAGTATAAATGTCATCTCTGTTTTTGAGACTAGGACAGTGGCACTATGGCCACCTGCGTGGACTCTGCAAGGTTCTGTATCAGGGCCATTATTTCAGTCACATACTTACTCTATTTATTTTCTGCTATAAGGAACCCCCTTTCCTTCCAGATGGCTCAATGAGCATGCACAACCCTAAAAGTGTATTTAGAGTCCTTATAAATACTTATCTTTCTCCCTCTAGGTAACTGAAGAGCCCTGGTTAAAGCAACCAGCTCGTCTTCCTGGGCTGAAGTCCCAGGTGGCAGTGTCATTGCTTCTAGTATCTGTTGCTCCATGACCACAGCACATCCAGCCCTTTGTTGTCCATTGTCCATAAAGCTGCTCCTGTCAATGCAAAGATCCCAATCTGGCCCCGGCATTGGCTGATATGACAGATACATTGTGTTAGATTAAATAACCTTCAGAATCTCTAAACAGTCATGCTGTAAAGTCTCATTCTCTTCAGCTGCTAACAGGGCAGCTGGATTGAGAGTAGGCACAGTATTTAATTTAATATTTGAATTATCTAAAAGGATGACCAGGTATTTTTTTGGCCTTCCTGAAGTCATCCAATAACCCCTTCTTTGTTCTAATAAAGTAAGAATCTGAGGGTGGGCATACACTACAACAGGTTATCCTATATTGAATTTTTCAGCCTCTTGCAAAGAGTCCCAAGTAGCTGCTACTGCCTGGAGGCAGGAAGCTATCCTCTCACGGTATTGTCTAGTTGCTTTGACAAGTATGCCACTGGCTATGGGATGTCTCCCAGAATCTGTAAGAAGATACCAAGGCTCATTACTTACTTTTCATGTATACATAATCTAAGCTCTTTCCACAAGTCAGGCAACCCCAATGTGGAGTCAGTCCTAAGATTCTGCTTTAATTTTTCAAAGGCATTTTTGACATACTGTTGCCCCACTCAGGGGGGATAGGGACCTTCTTTTCCTAGGCCTGGATAAATTTCACATGAGCTGGGCCTCTTCCAAAGTGGACTGTTTGCCGTTTTGCCTGGAGCTGGAAGGATTCATTTGCTAATACACTTATTAGCATTAAAAAGGTATCTTCCATCTGCTCATATGCCAAGTCCTGGATAAGTATAATTCTCAAGACCTTATATCCTTCTAGACAGAAGACCCATTGGCGATCTGCCCACTTGGGCCTTTCCCTCTGCCAAAACTCTGGTGCTTTTTATTTCTTCTGTATTCCCTTCTTTCTAATAAATCCTACCTTACCACTGATCTGTGTGGTCCCTGGGTTCATTCTTCTCATCCCGGAGACCAAGGACTTACTGTAGAAAGAAATTCTGCAAACATTTTTACCATCTGTAGTCCAGAGCAGGAATCTCACATTTGTCTCCTCAAGAGCTCCATACAAGGGCTTTTCAATTAGCCTCAAGTTTGGAATCCAGATGCAAGTGAACCTTGCCATTCTGAGGAACTTGTGCAGTTGCTTTTATTTCTGGGCATCTTAAGATTCAAGGTGACTTGTGTTCAGTCTGACTTTAGGCTTCAGTTTTCCTTGCTAATTTGGAATCGCAAATTAGCAACCTGCTGTTTGCAAATCTGTACCTTTTGAGTGATACCTTATAGCCATAAGAAGCCAAAAAAATTAGCACGGCCACTGCATTTGGAGACAATGATCATGATTGAGGTAACTACAAGTAAATCATCTACATATTATAACAGAATCCCTTGATACAATTGCATATTCCACAAGTCTCTTCCTAAAGTCTCACTAAAGGATAGGAGAGTTTTGAAAGCCCTGAGGCAACACAGTTCAGCAGTTCCGTGAGGTTACTCTTGTCTCAGGATCCAGCCCTTCAAATACAAAAAGGAACTGTGTCTCTTTTTCAAAGGAATGAAAAAGAAAGCATCTTTTAAATCAAGTACTGAGTACCATTCCTAGTCACCTGGTCCTGCTAACAAAAGAATATATGTGGTTGGCACAATAGGATAAATGTCTTGTACAATATTATTAGTAGCATACAGATCCTCTACAAATCAATGCTCATTGGTATGGGGCTTTGTGACAGGTAAAATTGGTGTATTATTATAGACGGGGACTAATAAGAATGAATTAGTTCATGTTCTAGAAATCTGTGCAATATAGGTTGAATTCCTTCTAATGCTCCCTTTTTAAAGGCATATTGTTTCTTATGAGGGCATAAGGTCCCTTCTTTTAACTAAATTGGGTGGTTCCTATGGCACATCCCAGGGTCCATTGGCCCATACACACTTACTCAGTTTTTGGTAGACTTTGGAAAGAATGTAGTTTGTTTCTTCTTGGTCAAGTAAACAATGAAACTAGAGAGCATTTTTGTCAGAACCTCCAGGTGTAATTGCTACTTCTCTGGAGGAGAAGTTATTGGGGCATTCATCTTCCATAAGAAAAGTATTAGACATCTGGCATATGTTAATATGAGAAATTGTGTCTGAACTTTCATTCTCCCAGTTGACGCTCAAGAGGTTAGATCATGGGGCATTGTTGGGTCTGGCCAGTTACCTTGACCACTGCCACTATTTTCTTTCTAAGAGAAGTTAGTTTAGAGTTTAGAAAAGAAAAAGTAGCTCTTGTGTCAAACAGTTCACTAATTGAGTCCTCACTATCAGCTATAGTCAGGGATCTGTGGGGATGTTTGGGTTGGAGCCACTACTGAGGCTTGGAGCCCCATCATCTGAGCCCTGGACTTGAGAAACCATTTGCTATCCTGTGGTTTCTTGTTACCTGCAGCCCTTTGCACTTTTGAGCAGTGTTCTTTCCAAGGTCCTTACTCTTTACAAAAAGCATGCTGATTATATTTCCACTTATGGCAGCCTTTTCCCACCCTTTGCTTTTTACTATCTCAGAGGACCCTTGGTTGGCACACCTACCAGAACATGTATAGGCTTCAATTTCTGTTCTTCTCTACTGTTATATACTTTAAAGATGTTATCAACAAGCTGTGAGGGATTTGTGCCAGTTGCTCTTTCTACAGGAGTAATTTCCTCCTCTGGCATACTTTGCCCTATAAAAATCATATTAACCATGCACATATTTTCAGGAGCCTCTTGATCTGCATCTGTGTATTTGTGATATGCCCAATAGATGTGTTCCCAAAATTTAGAATGATCTTTCTTAGCCTTTCGTTGGAATCATTGAACCTTGCATAAACTCTTCTGTTCAGGCACTCCACTCTGGGGGCCTGCCAGAATACACTTTCAGCAATGATTTATTCTCACACTGCCCATGTCCTCATTAGGATACCAACATGGCTCTGCCATCAGAATGGCAGCAGTGGGATCTGTTGTTTGGTTAAAATCTTCACCATAGGGATGATGTGCCTCCTCCTTGGCCTTGTCCAGCACCAGTCTGTACTCATCCGGAGTAAATAATACATTCACGAAGTAGGTATGTTTGCTCAAGTGGGGTGGTGCATAGCAAAGGTATGAATAATTCTTTCGTTTTCTGAGGGTCCTCTCTGCAAGTGGGTTTTAGTTTTTCCAATTCAGTAAGTCAGAGGGGTCAGAATGGGCTATAGATCTGATAATACCCAGGCTTAACCTGGGGCTGCTCTCCGCCCCTTCCAGCAGCTCTGCAGTAGTTGCAGGGTGCTGTGCCATCAGGTGCCAGTGGGCAACCCAGGGGTGACAAAATCTGTTACTGACAGTTCAGCACTTATCCCGAGGTCAGATCAGTGAGAATGAAGAACGAGGACAAGTGGTTTGAGGAAAAGGAGAGAGAAATTTATTAATTTGCCAGCAAATGGGGAGGGTGGTGGACTAGCATCTTAAAAGAGCACTGTCACACCTTTAAGCAGAAATTCAGGGTTTTTTAAGGGATGATTTCAGAGTTAGGCTCAGGTCTCTAAGACCATTGTCACATCTCATGGGCTTGAGCCATTATTATTATAAAGTGCAAAGGGCTGCAGGTAACAAGAATAACTATAGTTATTGCTTTTAGTAGGTATTATGTCCAGTGAAAATTATATTCTGATCTCCAGACACGTCTATTGAACCTTCTCCTGAAGCTTAAGATACTAGAAAACAAATAACAAAGAACATTTCTCTGCCCTGTTTGATTACTGGCATCAGGCAAGAATTCAGTTTTTAATTCCTAAAAGAGGGGTTAAAGAGACAACTTATAATATATTTTGCCCCTTTTCAGACCTTTTCCTCTATTATAGCAGGAGAGTGGCAATGTTTAGCTAAATTATTCATAGAGGCTCCAACCCCTTACAAGAGGAAAGTTGTCTTCTGAGGGTGAGGATGTACTCGCATAAGAGGATTTAAGAAAATATCTAAGTTTTAAAATAACAGTTGCGAAGAATGAGAGGAAAACCAAAAGTAATTGTGGGTGGTGTTGAAGCTCCTGCAACAGTAAATGCAAATCGTGTTTTCCTTCTAAATTTCTCAGCCACTCAGACATGTAAATAGAGAATCCAGATGGTGGCCTTGAGTCAAGACTGGCCTGTTGCTAGAAAGGAGTGGCATAGACCAAGGGTGGGAAGTGGTGGTGCTGGTGAGAGTGGAAGTCAGACATGTCACTCCACTCCTTAGATGACACAACTATGTATGCCATCATTTCACACCTCCATGGGATTGCAGAGTCATCTACCTAAAACAGAATTACTTCCTAGGTTGTTAGTACCTCAGCAACAATTGGATGACATTTGATCATTCTGTTATAGGCAGGACATGACACAGCTCTTAGGATCTGGACACAACTTAACTCCCTGACCACGCCTTCTAACAAGTGCTTTTCATACTGTCACTATGATAAAATCCTCAGTGAATTATTTTTGAGTGGATGCCAATTAATTAATTATCCATTATGTATTATGTCACATTGACTCCTATGGGTAGTTACCAAATTGTTTCAGTCCTCCACTGTTTTCCACAGCTTGTTTCTTCTCCCTAAGATTCCCTTTCTATGCACAGACACAGTGGCTCATACCTGTAATCTTAGCATTTGGGGAGGCCAAGGTGGGAGGATCATTTGAGCTCAGGAGTTTGACACCAGCCTGAGATCCTAGCTTTACTAAAAATAAAAAAATTATCTGAGTTTTGTGGCAGCCACCTGTAGTCCCAGCTACTTAAGAAGCTGAGGCAGGAGAATAAGCGAAACCCAGGAGTTTGAGTTTACTATGAACTAGGCTGATACCATGGTACTCTAAAGTGGGCAATAGAGTGAGACCTTGTCTCAAAAAAAAAATTCTCTTTCCTCTGCCTGGGTATTCACAATTAACCTCTACACAATCATTGCATATCATTTACACATAGCACATCACTCTTTTCTTTTCTAAAAATGTTGTAACTTATACTTATTTTCAAACATAATTCATTTCAACTATTCACTTAAAAAAGTTCTCCTACCAGATTATAAGCAGACTAATATCAATGACTTTGTGACACATTTATTTTATATCCTCAATATTAATGGTAGCATATGAAACAGAATTTAATAAATGTACATGGAGTTTGACATCAAGGGAGAGCTGGGTTTGAATAGGGAATTGGCATCCCATGGCTAATTCTGAGAGAAAGATAAGGAAGCAGTTATAAAGGTGTACAGTTTAGAAAGTAATGATAGACCTGTATTTATAGACTCCTTCTGAGAGTAGAAAATAATACGAACGTAAAGCTTCGAGGAAGTAAGACTGCATGAAACTTTAAAAACTATATGACAGAGATTGTATGAAATGCTGATAAAAATTAGAATTCTGATGATTAAAAAGTCTCCTATTCCATTTTCTGAAAACACTGGTTTAGAATTTGAAATTACTCTAAAATATCCCATTACACTAAAATGTTTACCAGTTTTTCCTTTACTACAACCATATGTTAAGAGTATTTTCTTTATTCGCTTAACTGAGCTTTTAATGGATTAAATTGTTCAAAACATCACTATTATGCTTTGGGGCTTTTTAGTCATCACATAATTGCTATGTACTCCCTTCCAGCTGTATATTAACATAAAAATGCAAGCATTATTTTTACAAATATTGCATGCCAAGACTAAATTTTTTTTGAGAACTAAAAAAGTGGCAAAAACACATTTGAGCCCTCTATGGATCATATGATTTGATACCTACTTGTACGTATTTTTTAATTCAAAGACACAAATTTAATCCTGAATATTTTCCTATGGTTTAAGATATTTGTTAACTAAATGAAAGAAAAAAATAGCATTTGGATGGGATTAGCAACAACAACAACAAAAAGCTATATAGCTTGACCAGTTTACATCAGTTATCATAGCACAGATCAGGTTTAATACTGGCAAAGTCTTTACACATTACCTATGATACTTCAATGGTAGAACTAGAATTAGAAAAGTATGTACTTGAAACTTGTAATGATGCCACACCAACTCCTCCTTTCAGCTTTGCAGAGGCTCCTAATTTTGTACTATGCTTCATCTCAGTGCACATTCAATCAGCTTGTTTTCTTCTCTTGAGATAGACACCATGATGCCTTTAATCTTCTTTCCCTCTCTAAAAAAAACACATATTCTAGTGGCAGAGATAAAGATAATCTCAGTTGCCACTTTTTGTAATAGCTTCAAAGAGAAACACCTGGACAGTGAAGGGGTCACAGGCCCTTTCCTCCTGAAAGTTCACTGAAATATCAACTTGAAAGAAAGAATAATTGAAGAAAAAGCATAAAGTTTTAGTGAATGTGTATACATGAAGAGATTCATAGAGTAATGCCCACTCCCCTAGAGCATTCAGAAAAGCTTACACACATCTACCGCCTTACCGAAAGAGGTTATTAGTTGGCAGAGAAAAGAAATTCTTTTGAGAGGCCATAAAGGATTTCTAGGGAGAACGAGTGGATCGCAGAGTAGAGGTTCCCTGGCAAACACTTTGACAGGGAAAGGATCTGTTCAGGATTACATTCTTGATCTTGTAGGAAGGGGAAGAAGCGTTGTCCTCCTTAGTGGATCTAGATCTTAAGCAGATAAAGGAAGATCAGTTTCTTTGGGAGATACTCTGTGTGTGTAGGAGGAGGACAGTCAGAGAGACCTCTAAGCTTCTTTATTTCAGTATCAAAGCACCATATTTTGAAGTATTGTATTTTGAGCCTCAAGAACAGTTTCTTCCTTAAGGGCTTTAAATCTAAGCCCCTGAGAGAAAATGCAAAGGAGGGGGCATGTAATCTAATTATAGATAATGAGGAACAGTTATTGCACACTTTGTGTGTGCCAATAATTTTACCTGCTCACACAAAAATTGACTTTACAGCAAGTTAACTTGCTCATAGCTACAGAGAAGTAGTGGAACAGAGATTGAAACCTAAGTTGTCTGAGATCAAATCTTGAGATTTTTAACTTCTACATTGCATTGTATCAATCAATAATGAAACATTAAAAATATCTTTCCTAGCCCTTGCAGGTATTCTTTATAAATTTTGAGATGGTAACAATAACTTTAGTGTATGAATCATGCCGTTTCTGTGATTATTCCCTTTGATAATATCAAATCCTAAAGATGGAAGTGGGGTAATAAGACAGATTTATCCTATGCCTTGAGGTTTTGTTGCAGAGGGAATAAATAGCCTGATTAAAATAATGGCAAAACTATTCTCCTTCTCTCCAAAACTTTTTAGGAACTGAGACCTTCATGCTTGCTTTAGGTTAGTAGTTGGGCCACAGGAGATGGCTCAAGGGAATGGTCTGGGCAGAGGTCACAAGATCTTCTTAGCCATAAACGGGATTATGGGATCAGGACCTTTCAAAGCTCTGTGTTGCTTCGAAGCAGGAATTTGGATTTTGAGGCCATTGTCTGACGTATTCCCCCTTTGCTGGCAAAAGTAATAACTTTTCTTTTCTTCTCTGTGAAGTGCTTGTCCCACTTTTTCTGATGAACAGGGGACAAGTGCCTAAATTGCAGTAACAGTTTCATAGTCACTGCCAAATAGTTTCAGTCCTCCAACAAGCCATTGTTGGCACCTCCTTTGTCCAGGCCTTGCCTCCCTACCTTCTCTGTTTCCTGTCCAGAGATACATTTTTCAATTTCAAAGTCAGTGACATTGAGGCAGCCCTACTAGACTTTCTGTGAGGATTGTCCGCGTGAAGTTGTGGGAGGAACCCAGATATCCAGCCAGAGCTGGTGGCACAGGTTCTAGATTCACCATGGTCACATTCACCCTAAAAGGGTACAGACCGTATTTGAGGATTGCCCCAGCATTCAGGTCTATGAGTGCTAAATATCCACAGGCTATTTTCATGAAGGTAGATATATATCACTGCCACAGAACAGCTGCCACAAACAATATATCAGCAATACTCTCATTTATGTTTTTCCAAAACAAAGTGAGGATTGATCAATAGAATCAATTGTCTATTTGATTAGAAGAAAAAATCAAGCTGCACTTGAAAACGACCCCAAAACAATAAAAACATAGATAATTTAAAGGGCTACATCTGTAGACTGAAAAGTGAAATCATGATATAATATATTGTACTTGTCATTATTTGATTAAAATGAAATTGACTATGTCTTTATGTTTTATCTCTTATTAGTTCATAATGCTTTCATATTAGAACTTTTAAGCATAAAAAATAGTATTATAACATTTCTCCTATTTTCCCTAAAGTTTCTGTTTTTAGGGTAAAACCATCCATACTTTTCTCTGCACAAGTGTGGAGGCAATTTCATCTTCATTCTGTGGGGTAGACAGCTAGAAATCTCAGCTCTCCTCGGTAAGGAGGACAAGGGTGAGGCCCCCCAAGTGCTTCCCACCTTAATTTTGTATCAAGGGATCACTCACACATGGGAAAAGGGAATACCTTATCAATCTACCAATCAGAACTTAGCCTGCCAACTGCAAAAGAATTTAGAAGACTATCTAGCCTAGAAAGAAGTATAATAGAGTCTAAAAGGTGACCTAGTACCATTGTAAGACTAATCATCTTGTCATTAGCTTAAATCTACATTGTGGTCCACATCTGCTCAATGGGATCTCAGAGAGGCTCATGGGAGGTCCACATGCACAGTAGAACTCAGGTTTCAAGGTGTTCTCTGAGCCATGAGGTATGTGGGCATGATCTAGACAGTAGAAAAGAGCATCAGTGTCGATGACGCATGGCTTTTCTTTATCACAAAAGTGGGAGCCTGTTTGCTATCTATAGTGAATGTATCTTGCTCTGTAAGCCTACATCTTGCTCTTATTTATTCTATAAACCTGTCTTTCTCTTCCTCAATAAATTTTGTTTCATGTTTGCTTTGCTTTCTGGTGTCTGGTCATTTTTTGACCAAGAGTACTCACAGAACCAGAACCTAGGCAGCAGCCTGAAACCCTGATATTTTACGACACAGGCAGCTTTCTAAAACCCCCCAAATTCCACTCTGTTAAGATGTTCAGTCAGGTTGAGAAGATTATTGGGGGTCAGGGGTTCTGGTCCATGGTCAACCAAAGCAGGGCAGTAATCAAGGCAAAAGTGAGCGGAAACTGGAAATAAAATTGGAGCAGCACAGGATATGTGGATAGAAAGTGAAAGTAACTTACACAAGTTTCAGGGTAACAAAAAGAGATTTTATTTAGGAAAGACCAAGAGAACGTTTAGAGCACTTCCAAAGAGAGTTAGAAGTGAGTCCTTCTGAAGAAGAAAAAGTGAGAAAGACAAGATTCAAAGGCCTGCAAGGGTATTGAATGCTCTGTCCATTTGAAATTGTCTGCAAGTCTTTCACTGGCCTCTCTGTGCCTCCAGGCAGTATTGTCCTTTTCTATTGGTCATTGATAGTCTCTTTCTATTGGTCATTGGTTACCTACATTACATCATACCCACATTCTTACATGCCCACCAGACTTTCTGGTTCAGCAGGCCAGGTTTTCCTCCCAATCCTCTTAAATCCCCTTTCTCAATATCCCTTCTGAAAGATAGCATTGAATATTGATACTTAAGACTTCTCACTCACTACAAAGCAGAGAAAAGATATTGTCACCTTATTGTTAACCAAGAGGATCACACATTTGTTTACTTTAATATTAAGATATTTTAACATCAGAACATTGATAGGAACTTTTTTTTTTAATGATTGAGACAGGTCTGTTTAAACCAGTCTCACATTGTATATACTTCAGGGCTCTTTGTAACCAAACAGAATTCATTTAAAAATTGATTTACCCTTTTTCTTCCAATAACAGTAGTAATTTTATGTCTTTGGTGTCATTCTTTGTTCCTGAATGAGATGTTTATACTGTTGTACCAGTCAGGAAAGCTGGGTTATGCTGCAGTAATAAACCATCCCAATTTTTGTGCATGGTTTATTCAAGAATATATTCATTTTAGATGGATCGGGAAGAACCATCAATGATTAAAAGTAGAAGAAAGTAAATAGTAAAATGGACAACATAAGTAGATCCAGAAAAAAAGAATCACTATATCAATATACTTTGTAGATATTTAAAATTTCAGTTGTGAGGAATTTTAGTTATGGAAAGTTGAGGGAAGAAAAAGGAAATAAGCAAAACTACACAGGGGTTTGACCACTTTTCTAGGAAATTTAGCAGTCAGTAAAATGAAAGGTAAACAGAAAATTCAAGATAAATAGAACAGTTTCATATGCTCGGGAACACAGGGTGAGTGAACGAGTGCAAGGGAGGAGACTGACCATGTTGATGGGTAAAGAAGAAATAGCAGAAAAATACCTGGTGCCTGACCTCAAAGAACTCTCCTTAGAAATGGAGATAAATGCAGCTAAATGTCACAATCAAAGAGCAATTTGTTGCCTAATTCCATTAAGAAGATCTCAGAGAAACAATCAGTATGAGACTAGCATGATAGGGAATGACTTCTTAGAAGAGGTAAAAATTCGAATGGAATTTGAATTGAGAGGAGTTTTTAAATAATTCATTGAAAGAGAAAAGGCA
This sequence comes from Perodicticus potto, assembly GCA_963574655.1. Lineage (NCBI taxonomy): Eukaryota > Metazoa > Chordata > Mammalia > Primates > Lorisidae > Perodicticus > Perodicticus potto. Next base: position 28,902 of record CAUYRH010084433.1, read on the forward strand.
CAGCAGGTAGATTCCACAGCATGAATGAAGGCTGGGAGCCATACTGGTGAAATAATTCCATGCCAGTATTACTGTACATAGGTAAGGATGGAAGTAAATTCCACTGAGAAAATGACTGCTGACTTGTAGCCTTTGCAGGCTGTATGCATCACTTTCATTTGGTTATTTTACTTCCTTCCTAACCTTGAAAGTGAAAGTGTTAAATTCTGACTTTTCTTAAATTTATAATAGATTGTATCTTTTTTGTATTTTATATCCTCAAAACTTCACATTTTTTAGCAAGTTTCTATTCATATTTAGACTGCTATAATCTGGTGGCATCTGAAAAAGTCTAAATGTAGAGATGCAAAATTTGTCACTTAGCTGATTCCAAATACTGATAATTATTTGTCATTTTTTCCTATATTTATTTTTCTATTTTTTCTTTTTGAAAATTGTGTTCTTATTTAGCTCTGTGTCCAAAACCAGAGATGACAATAACTCTGAAGAATTTGAGCAGCAAATACCCGATGAAATCTACCTCCATTGTTGCCCTAGTTTCCACTACTACCCTAAGGTAAACAAAGAAGCAATTTTCAGTCTTATTTCAAGAAAGATAAGAAAGTTCTAATAATCAGACATGAAGAGTGATTGAGGCCAAGTAGGGACCCTCTCTTGGGGAATGCAGTGGGGGCATGGAAATAAAGGAAACCTTTTGGGGGAAAGTTCAGGGCACCTGGCTAGTTTTAAAAAGTAAATGGACAACCTGATGAGAACAAAGTCCCTCCAAGCAAGCAAGAGTCAGGAGATATTTTAGTTCACTATTAAAAGTAAAAGATGGCATCTTAGCTATGTTCTTGAGTGGTTTTTCAGAAATATCCTGCTACCACCTGATGAATATGGTAGATAAGAGGGGGAAGTGAGCACTCTGGAAGGCCAAGGCAGGTGGATTGCCCTGAGCGCACAGATTTGAGACCAGCCTGAGCAAGAGCAAGACCCCTTCTCTAAGAAAAATAGCCCTGGCATTGTGGCGGGCGCCTGTATTCCCAGCTACTTGGGAGGCAGAGGCAAGAGAATCGCTTTAGCCCAAGAAGTTTGAGGTTGCTGTGAACTATGATGTCAAGGCACTCTGCTGTGGGCAACAAAGTAAAACTCTGTCGCAAAAAACAAATGAACAAAAAAGTAGGGTGGGAACTGAGGAAATGAACCCTGATCATCATTCTTTGTTCTACATTTCCTCCCGAGGAAGCTATCACACCCATCTTAACATTTCCTTCTGACAATTCCGAAATCTCTGAATCTAACTATGCTCCTCACACTTCAGGATATCCCACCTTTTTTGGATCAGATCTGCCTTTACTAACACCAATTTATAAGCCATTGGGAGTTTTAAGTTTTAAGCTTTAGCTGCTTATTCTCCTTGTATGGGACCCTGCATCTCTCAACTTCAGTGTCTGGCTTTGCTGAGCTGGATGAGTGGACCCTCATGTGGTTCTCTAACATTATGTGATACATATAAATATATGTATTATTAGACTTAAAAGCAGACTTAAAAATATCTAGAAGACTGTTGCAAATAAGTAATCTGCCATGAAATATCATCCCAGGCTAGTATATAGACAACAGTGACAAATAATTTGGTAAGAATTACAAACTATGATTTTTTTTCTAGACTAGTTATTTGTCAATGGAAAAACCAAAGAAGACTAAAAAGTTTGATCAGCCTGCTTTTTACATGAAGCTACTGAGGCTCAGAAAGCAGGGCCTGGGACTGGCATTTGGCATGCTGAGAGGTCCTAAAAACTATGCCAGAATTAAGGTCCCTCTGACCTTGTCTCCGTCACCTTACAAGTACAGGGAAGGGACCTTCTTTGGAATTTCTTTACCTGACCAAGAAAGCTTTTTTCTAAAAGAAATGGAATTGTTTTACCCATCCACCTCCTTAGAGATCTTAAATGAGGAAAGATTAACCCCAGGAGAAGGGAAGAGACTGGGAGTCATCACCATGTCAGACAGACATTTCATCTGCTTCTAACAGCAACTCCCAGAGTACAGCTGGGGGACTTTACCTAATAAGACACCCTTTGTTTCTGTGCAGCACCACCTCTCGCCTTCTCTCAATGCCTGCCCCCAGGTCCATGCATCTCTCCATTATGAAGAGAGTGTTTAAACATCAATCATCTCATCTCTATTCAATTTCGTATTTGGTATGACTCCTGTGTGTACTCATACATGTGAACATTAATTGATCTTGTATACCTTTTCTTCTACATATTTGCCTTTTGTTAGTTGATTTTCAGTAAACCTTCAAAGAGTGAAGAGAACATTTCCTTTTGTCCCTATATAAACCTTAACCTGCAATCTTAGATCTAGCCTGTGTTGAGGTTTTTTTTTTTTTTTTTTTTTTTTGAGACAGAGTTTCATTTGTTGCCCTCAGTAGAGTTCTGGTGGTATCATACCCCACAGCAACATCAAACTCTTGGGCTCAAGGGATCCTCTTATCTCAGCCTCCCAAGTAGCTGGGACTACAGGCGCCCACCACAATGCCTTGCTAGTTTTTAGAGAGGGGGTCTTGCTCTTCCTCAGCTAATCCACCCATCTCAGCCTTGGAGAGTGCTAGGATGACAGGTGTGAGCCCCTGTTGCTTGGCTCAGGATCTAGCCTGTTTATATCATGATAGATATATGAACCAATGAAAAGGCCCAATGAGGCCATCTTACAAAATTAGTACCTTCCTTGATGTCTAAGTGAAACTGTCCTAGGCATACCTCCTCTTGTCTTTTTGTTATTGTTATTGTTGTTCCTCTCTTTTTGAAGGAATGAGTAGAGAAGGATGAATTCATAGGGTCTACCTCTAGGTGTATTTTGCCTTAATACTTTCAGTTCTAGCACCCATGTTTGTTGTAGGTTGATGTTGAATTTTTCTACTTCTCATGTGCCATAGCCTTTTGCTGTTTTACATGCCTAGTATTCTTTTATTTGATTTCAGACATTTTTAATTTTACCTTCTTGGGTGATGGATATTTTATACTCCTAAAAATATTCTTGAGATTTGTTTTGAATGTAGTAATATGGAAATATTTAATCCTTTAATTTTAGCTTTTAAGAACTGTTAGGTGGGACCAGAGCAGAATTATCCCTCTATGCTCCTGTTTCTTCAAATACTGTCCTTCAAAGTCTATAGTTGGTCTCCCTGAATTCTCAGCTCTAGAGCCTCAATTCAGAGTCTGCCAGACTGTTTTGGGCTTCCATTTTCTTGTTCTATGGCTTGGTAAGTTTCAAGGCAGTGCACTTGGACAATTTCAGGACTTTTTCTTTTATATTTCTTGTATCTCATGAAACCCTGCTCTTTGTTTCCTGGCATCCCTTGTTTTGAATATTTTTGTTTCACATATTTTATTTTCTCATGTTGTATTTGCTTAATGTGGAAAGTCTCTGTTATGCCACTTGACTGAAAACCTCCCTTATGCTTTATAGATAGAAATACTTTCTACCGTTCTCTCCACCATAGGCCACTGTTGTTTCTGATTTACTATCTGACTTGCCATGAAGAGAGTTAGCTACGGAGGCTTTCATTTCCACAGTAGATTTTATGCATGTCAGGTAAAAGATTTTTGAGTTCTGCCAACTCTTACATATTTTCACATCAAGGATATTTTGGGGGCCATGGAGAATAGCCAATGAGTGGGTTTGTGGATATAGCAGATACACTGAGACATCAGCATGTGTCAGGAGTTTATTATCTGTCCTCCTATATTCCCCCACTGGGAGTCCTAATGACTATTTTGGTCCCTGAAGGGAATATCAGCCTAATTTTTGCATCTAGTAATAATCAAAATGTTTGTGTATTTCCTTATTCCAATATGTCATTACCTGAGCATCCATCCATTGGGGAAGGAATTTGGAAATTATTGTGATGCCTTTCCCACAACTTACTCAAGTGCCTCCTTCAGTTAATGGGTTACACATCTCAAGAAACCGGCTCCAATCTGGAAATTAATGCAGAATTTATGATTTGTTTGTCTGTGGCTGCCCTCAACCTTGGAATGAGCCATCCTTGACTTATTTTATTCTATTTACCTCATCCCTTATCAAGGAACCTTATCAAAGTTTCTCATTCTAAGAGCTGTGGAACTTTATGGGCTGTGCATTTCTTACTTGTGGGGCCTATTCTGTGCACTGTAGGGTATTTAGAAATATCCCAGGCCTCTCATGCCTTGATGCCAGTAGCATCATTTTGCGGGTTGTGACAACAAAAAGTATTCCCAGATATTGTCTAATGTGCCCTAGAGCAAAATCCTCCTGGTTGAGAATTACGTCCCTAGGAAATTCCTGTATTTGTAAGCCTCTCAGATGTTCCCAAGATTATATCAGATCTCTAGTTGCTGCCCAGATAATCCCACTTATTACGATCATTGTACCTATCACTTCTCATTTCTTATTTTCCATAATCCTCTATATTTTCAATTATAATCCAAATACTTTCCCAGCATTTCCTACCATCACTATTGGTATGCAGAAGATGACCACTGAGCTTCTTAGCAATGCTCGTGCACCTTTCAAAGACATTTGGATAAAAGTGAGTGTTCTCCAGTCCCTCCCATGGAATATACTTGGATGGTGAGTTTTCCAGGCAGATGCTTATTCATACCAGCAATCCTATGTCCATTTTTCCATACCATTACATCTCAGTTTTGGCATTTCTATTGTATTTGTATGGGCCATCACTTTCCTGATCTTCAAAAAGTACTCTTATGTAAGATGTCAGTACCATTTCCTAGAACCCCACTAGGATGTAAATTCCTAATTCATGGGAGGGTACTCTCATATACTTAAATTTTTCTTCATTCAATTTTATAGTATCTTATCTTCTCCCTTTAATCCAGCTTTCTCAGAATCTAACTCTAATTCAGTGAATGTTGGCCTAGAAGTTAATTCCAGGTGTATATAGTCCCCTCACTCTTGTAAAAGGCCCTGAAATTTCCAGCTTGCTTATCCTGTGACTTAATTCTAATTATTGATATTATGGACAAAGGGGATGGTGGTATAGGTAGATTTTGATTGCTGTCTATGATTTTTTGCATGGCAGTTACACCTGCATTGAATTCAAGCAAGAAAGGGGCTCTGGTAATTAGGATAATTAACAGGGAGTAGTGGGCCTTTTATATGAGTCCACAATCTTCACACATATTTGAGTAATTAATATTTCCCCAGATAATTCTACCATATTCCCCTGGCTCCCATTTCTCTCTAATCAGAACCCTTTGTATAGAAAGGCAGATATTCTAAATCTGATAGCATTGCTATTACAATTCTTAAGTCATGATCTTGATCCTAAGCTTTTTCTTTCTTCCAGCTGAAGGATAAGAGAATTTCGTATATACCACCAAGGAGGCCCTCTAGCTTTCACTGTCAGCTTTCAATTGGTGACTAACCATTTCTGTCTTTTTATTTTCTCTATCCAGTGCATTATAGCCAAATCCAATTTCTTAATGATTATTTCTTCTCTAATAAACACCTGAGATTTGCCTCCATAGTGCATATGCCCAATCCTGGTTTATCGTGATGAAGGGCTTACTAATTACACTGCAAGAGCATGCAAGGCACTAACAGTGCCCCACATTCAGGTGGAGTTCTCATTGCATGTAGGCTGTTGGCTGATCCAGCTCCAAATTTGCACTTTCAAGTAGGCTTTCTCGGCCTCTCTTGGTGTAACTGTTTTCTAAGAAAGCCCTGAAGCTGAGATTTGTGGGCAAAAGTTTAATTGAGAAGTGCTTCTGGGATCAACGTCAGTAGGAAAGTGATCAAAGAAAGACAGGGAGGTGAGGGGGTGTTGAACTGTGGTGCAGTCACCTCAAAGGCTTCAGCTGGTCCATAGGGATCTGGTGGGGAACACTCTTACAGAATTGTTTACTTAAAGCAAATGAGGCAAGCCCTTATTTCTGCTTTGACCCATCATTGGAGGGCTGATCCTCATAAAGGATACATAACTTTGGCCAAGTCAATTCACTTCTGCAGAGTGCAATTTCCAGATAATAACTCAGTTGACTTTATAATGCTTCCAACATTTCTGGAAGCTGAAAAATGAGCATTTCAATTCTGAGGTACCATCTATGATAGCACCTGAGGTAGCATCTATGGTACCCCACAACTCCATTATGCTGCTGAAACCAAGAAATGAAGATGTAATCATAAAACCTCTCTAATGGCCTCTAGAATGAAATTCTTAGTATCTAAACAGATGGCTTCTTTTCTCCAAGGCTCAGGCTCAGCCCTGCTTAACAACAATCTGCAAGACACAAGAGTACTGCCAATGAGATTGTTAGTTATTGCCCTTCACCCTTCCCTCTCATCTCATTAGTTTTGCTCTTGAACTCATTCCAGACATTGCAATTAATCAGTGATGTCTCTTTGGATGAGTGGTGTAACTAAATGTTGGCTTTCCTAAGTGGCAACTCAAGAAATTTTTACTCTGAAGTGACACAAAAGGCAGTATTTGGATCTTGAGAAATATAGTCTGTATTGTTGTATCCCTGAGCGCTTGCTACTATAAATAATATATGATATCGTATCCTACATTGACTATATATTATAAAGTGATATGTGATACTTCCAAATATAAATAACACTGCTAACTAGCTACAATAGACTCTACACACACACACACACTCCCCTGATAAAAGGCAATATTGGAAGTAGGAGGCAACATAGCTTTAGTAGATGGCTTAAGATTTATAAAAGTATTCTATTTAATCTAGTTTTAATATAAATACTCTCTTTTATTATAGTGAAAATACATTTAAGTGGCATGTGTTACCATTTGTAATTTTATTGGCACTTCTTTATACAGTGGGATTTGTGGAATTTAAGGCATTTTTTTTAATGGAACAAGTTCTCACTCTGTCACTCAGGCTGAGTACAGTGGTGATCTTAGTTCACTGTAACCTGCGTCTCCTGGGCTCCTGCAGTCCTCCTGCCTCAGTCTGTGAGTCCCTGGATTACACCTGTGAGCCACCAAGCCTGGCTTCCGTTTTCAGTTCCTTATAGGCACCAGTATTTAAACCAGACCTATAAAGCACATGGAGCATTGCACACCAGTGTTTCACGTTACTTCTGCCTTAATGGGCCAGGTAATGCCTGGTTACTGATTTTGTTGTTGTCATTTTCTTTCTCATTATTCTTCTTTAATTTAAGCCCATTCCTTTCTCAGTAATTTTACTATTTGCTTATTTACCTTCTGGATTGATTAATAGAAAAAAGTATATGACACATTTGTATTACTTGGGAGAAATTGTTCTTGGCAATGAATCGTTGTTTTTAAATCTCTTGTTCTACCCTCACTAAGTATATAACTGAGCATAAGACATGAAATTATGAAAAGTGAAAAACTCAATATGCAATTGATGCCTTTTTTATCATATCCCAGACTGCTGAATTTTAATTTAAAAAATCAATATGTTATAACTGTGAAACTCTGTGGAATAGTTTTTCACCTGAGAGCTACTTGTATAGAAGTCCTGCTCATTGAGGCAACAATGAGAGGCAAATCCTTCAGATTCTCTTATATAATGCCATTGGCACACAATGTATCGCTGTTTTATATTTTTTTAAATTTGATACCCCCAAATTCCTATACTCTTCCCTGGCAAATTGTACCACTTACCATTTAATATGTATACCATGCTATGAGAGTTTTTTAAATCACATTTGTTATTATATGTTGGGAAAATTTTGGCAAATGGCATTTTGCCTTAAATCTGGGATAAAAATTAGAGGGGAATGGGAAACCTGTTGAAATGACACTCTTCTATGGAGAAATGCTCTGAGTACTGGAGGGGTACACAGGTAAACTGCAGTGGTGGAACAAATGCCAACACCCTGGGCCTGGGATGAGTAGAAGTTGGTTACAGTGGTTTCCTTATTTTTTCCATTGTATATGTCTGGATTTGATACTTGTGTCCTCTAACCCTACTTTTTGTTTTGTTTTGTTTTAAATCAGCCAAACATAAATAGAAATCCCATCTCATTTTCATAGGTCATAGATTTATGACTTAGAGGTAGTAATTATAAAATTATAGCCAGGAGTAAAGCTGCATGAGAAGAAACTGTGCATTGTTCAGAGCACAGTCTTTCTTCAGAGACATATCTGGGTTTGTATCCATTCTCTGTCACTTACCTTGGGAAATGATTTTAGTTACTTCCCTCCCATTCCCAGTGCTAGGATGGTCCTCTGGGGCCAGCCTGGCTCTGGGACACGCTTGGAGCATAAGTCTGGGGTGAGGGGCTGGCCTGGTGCTGGTGTGGGGCACTGGACTTAACAGGTACTAGGACCTGTCTGGAACCTAGCCCACTGGGGTAGTTCGTGTGGTGAGGTGGGCCTGGAGGCCATGGAAACCTGCTCTTGTGCTGGGTTTTACTTGGACCCATGTTAGGGGGTCTGGGTGCTCAGTTCCTTTCCCTTCTCCCTCCATGGGGGTATTTCTCTCCAAGCTGTGCTGCCTAGGGTTGGGAGAGGGTGATGCAGGTAATGACAGTGTCCTTCCTATTCTCTTAATACATATTTTCCTGTATCTTGCTAATACCCTAATGTCAAAATCTCTCATTTTCTTTCCTTGGCTCTTAAGGTATTTTGTGTATGGACAGTTCAAGTTCATGTTTCTATGTGCATGGAGGATAAGCCCTGGAAAGTCCCAGTCTACCATATTGCTACTTACATGGCCTTGGGAACTTTTATTAACTTCACTGAATTCAAGTTTTCCCTAAAGTAGGGAGAATATGTTCTTCATTGATAGTTCTAAAAATTAAATGAAACAATGCATACAAAGCACTTATTGAAGTGCTAGGATACAATAAATGATCAATAAATGATGATGGTGGTTGAAGCAGGTGAAGCTTCTGGGCTGTAATTTTAGATGGCATTTAACTTCCAGTAGATAGTACAGGGACAGCAGCAAGTGACAGAGGACCTCATTTGTATTAAATAATGTACAAAGTATCCACATTTCATGTTTATACAAAAAAAAACCCTCTTTTTGCCTTAAAATAGAATTGTATTAATTAGGACATGCATATGCAGAGAAATATTCATAAAGCTTATTTTTGAAATACAATTTAAGAATAATACATAGGTGCATAAGTCTCTAAATATTATCAAACTTTCTCAAATTACCTGTTGGAATTAATTAGTTTATTAATTAATTTATTTTTTTGGAGACAGAGCCTCAAGCTCACGACAACCTCCAATTCCTGGGCTCAAGTGAGTCTCCTGCCTTTGCTTCCCAAGTAGCTTGGACTACAGGTGCCGGCCACAACGCCCAGACATTTTTTGGTTGCAGCCACCATTGTTGTTTGGCAAGCCTGGGCTGGATTCGAACCCGCCAGCTCAGGTGTACATGGCTGGCGCCTTAGCCCATTGAGCCACAGGTGTTGAACCTACCTGCTTTAATTTAAAGAGTGAAACCAGGCTCAGTGCCTGTGGCTCAAGCAGCTAAGGCATCAGCCACATACACCTGAGCTGGGGGGTACACCCTGGCTGCTAAACAACAATGACGGCTGCAACCAAAAAATGGCCAGGCGTTGTGGCGGGTGCCTGTAGTCCTAGCTACTTGGGAGGTGGAGGTAAGAGACTCGCTTGAGCCCAGGAGTTGGAGGTTGCTGTGAGCTGTGATGTTCTACCCAGGGGGACAGCTTGAGACTCTGTCTCAAAAAAAAAAAAGGAGTGAAACCATAACTCTTTTCACTCATCATTTCATTTCATATAAACATTCTGATATTTCATTTCTGCCTGTTCTTCACACATGGAACCTCTTCAGGGACTGATCTCATGGCAGGGAAATAGCAGAGTTGTAGAAAATTACACTGTCTGTTTTATAGGGCCACACATTAGAGTTGTTCTTAATTGTGCTGTATTTTGCAAAAACATGAAAAACTGAACTCCATCTATTATATTTGAATTTGCTTCTGCATGAACATAATAAACCTGACTATACTTTTATCCCAAGAAGGAAAAAAGACTATGTATTAGAGAAATCTTAGGTCAGTAAAAATCTTTGTAGAAAGTAGATCACCTTATGAGTGAAAGCCAAGGATCTTTAAAACCCTTCCCTTAACTTCTTATTTTACTCAATTAGATGAAATAGGAACAGATGTTGATACTTTTAGTATTTTATGACTTCCCATTATGTTCACAAGCAGACAAAGAAATAAAACAAAAATAAAGTCATTGTGTCTTACACACCAAGAAATATGTATCCGTAGATTCATATTCAGATTATAAATGGAGGGATAGCTGGAAGTTAGTGAATCAATATAGAGTAATTGAAAGCATAATGCCAACTCAATGAAAGTGATGATTTGACGCAGTTTGTTTCTCAGAATCCCTAACTAGTTGCTACATAGGTAATTAGCATTTCTACATATGATTTTAGCATAAGCATGACTGTAACAAGTTCACCATCATTTTTCTAGGCAGACAATTTTTTATATATGGTAAAAGTTGTAAGTTGGCTACCCAGAGCACTATAACAAGCTTGTCAACATAAAGAACTAGGTCGTCTGTACTGATGTGGACATGTAGTATATGTGTAGTCTATGATCGTTAGCTCAGCTTGGCTGGGTGCCTTGGTTAACACCTATAATCCTAGCACTCTGGGATGCAGAAGCGGGTGAATCGCCTGAGCTCAGGAGTTCAAGACCAGCCTGAGCAAGAGCAAGACCCCATCTTTACTAAAAATAGAAAAACTAGCTGGGGCTTGTTTGGGTGCCTAGACTCCCAGCTACTTTGGAGGCTGAGGCAAGAGGATCACTTGAGCACAAGCATTTGAGATTGCTGTGAGCTATAATGTCACAGCACTCTAACCAGGGTGACAGAGTGAGACTCTGTCTCAAAAAAAAAAAATAAGTAAGGAAAGAAAGTTAGGCCAGCTTAAGGAAGTGGTCAATAGGCAGGGGGTCAACGATGGAGGTTCCTCTGTAAGTGGCTTGACTTGAGGATGAAGATAGCCTGATGCATGTGCAGCATCACCAGCTTTTAGTTGAGCCTCCAGACCCTTTTGGGACGTGTCTACCTGCAAATGAGAAGAGGGGAGGTATGAGTGTTAACTGCAGCATAATTGGCTTTTGTAGGTAGTAGAAGATTGTTGTGGCCCTTGATATGATTAGATAGTCATATAGGAGTCACATTTGTATTTTAATCTCCAAGATGTTCTTAAATTTCAACTTTTCATAAATTCTTAAGGAAAAATCCTGTCAGTTCACCCATCATTTCACAAGTTAAAAGTTCCCTTTAGAGATATTCACTATGCAGACATTTATGCATACCTATTTCCATACTTACATATTATATTTTTTAGAAAATAAGTTTGGTATTTTCTACTAAGCCATGTGTTTTTATTTTAACTAAAGTAGCAGGAGGAACTCTGTGATGGCATTAAAATGCATAGGGCCATTAGCGGGTTGGAATAACAAGAAAATACTTAAAAATAATGGTGTATTTGCCAGCTTCTTTTCTTAATGCATCTTCTACCATTGGCCTAGGCTACCATAAATATAGCATCCATCAAAGTTGAGATAATACTTTACAACTCATATAAATAATTTTGTCATAATTCAGGGATTGGCTGGACGTGAAGGAAAGGCAGTAGCAGATATACATCAAGTGCAAGTGCTTTGTGTTGTGATTTTAATAAAAATCAAAAGAATTTTGCTGAATTATTTTCTTTTTCTTTTTCTTTCTTTCTTTCTTTCTTTTTTTTTTTTTTTTGTAGTATCAGGGCTTCTTCTTCTTCTTTTTTTTTTTTTTTAGACAGGGGCTCCCTCTGTTCCCCTGGCTAGAGTGCCATGGTGTTAGTCTAGCTCACAACAACCTCAAATTCCTGGACTCAAGCAATCCTCCTGCCTCAGCTTCCCAAGTAGCTGGAACTACATGTGTGCACCATGATGCCCAGCTAATTTTTCTATTTCAGTAGAGGTGGGGTCTCTGTCTTGCTCAGGCTAGTTTCGAACTGCTGAATTCAAGTGATCCTTCTGGCTCAGCCTCCCAGGAGTGTTAGGATTACAGGTGTGAGCCACTGGCATAGTATTGGGTTCTTACTCTCCAGTGCTCACTGTGCTTCTGTAATAGAGCTTAGGGGTAGACTGAATCTTTTCTGTCTTCTCTTTTACACCTAGAACACTTTAAGTTGCATAGATGTTTGTGTTTTATGAGCATTCTGAACAGTTTTTCCTATGTGAATAAACAGGAAAAAGGTTATAAGCCTGGTTGCATAAACCTTGCACATTCCCACTGAAGGCCTGAATACGGGGCTGGCCATTGGCTAGTTTCTGGGAACTGAGCTTCAAGAATTTTTTATTTGATAGGAGTGGTTTTGCATGCCTGAGGCTTTGGGCTGCACTACCTCAGTATTTCCAGATTGTTTCGACTAACAATGTGATATATGGTGAGCACCTGCTTTTTCTCTGGGGTTATGAAGCTTGAATAACTGAGGTCAGTCACAGAGGCGCTGCATGCCTACATGACTGACTTCCAATAAAAAATCTTGGACATCTAGGCTAGGGATAGATGCCCTCCTTGGAAACATTTTTCATGTGCTATCTAGGCATTGTTGCTGGAGGAATTAAATGCATTATGTATAACTCCACTGGAAGGGGACACATGGATGCTTACTAATGGTTTCTTCTGACCTTTGCCTCATGCACTTTTCCCTTTGATGATTTTAGGCTGTATTCCTCCTTTGCTCTCATAAACAGTAAACCTGAGTATAATAACTCCTGAGTCCCTCTAGGATATCATTTCACCGCAGGACTGTGAGACCCTGACACAGTCAGCTGTTTCCTAGGCTGTCAGTTTCTGATTTCAGTCTTTTATGCCACGGAGTCCTCTTTTTCTAAATTTTCTATTATTCTACTCCACTTCCATTATATTCTATTCTAGAGAACTTAATAAAGGCTACAAAAATCATTTTGAGAAACAAATATTAGAATCAATGGAATACCCCAAATTGGTCATTGTTAATAATCTCCATTTTTGTCCCTCAATTCATGCTTGTCTTTTTCACTGCTAGCTCTCCAACCCCACAGCATCAAATCCAGATCCCTTTGTGTGGCACTCAAGCCCACAAAAACATGGTTTTACCAACATTCAGTCTATTTTATTTATCACTACTTTGTAATTATGATGCCTTCCCATGAGTAGGCTTGATTTGTCCACTTTACCATTTCAAGACTAAGTTCATTCATTAGCCCAATTATATACTCAACTCTCTCTCTCTCTCTTTTTTTTTTTTTTTGTAGAGAAAGAGTCTCACTTTATCGCCCTCTGTGGAGTACTGTGGCATCACACAGCTCACAGCAACCTCCAACTCCTGGTCTTAGGTGATTCTCTTGACTCAGCCTCCCGAGTAGCTGGGACTACAGGTGCCCGCCACAACGCCTGGTTATTTTTCTGTTTTGCAATTTGGCCAAGACTGGGTTTCAACCCACCACGTTTGGTATATGGGGCCGGCGCCCTACTGGATGAGCCACAGGTGCCGTCTCTCAACTCTCTCTTAATGAAAATCATTTATTAAGTAATTTCTCGATGCTGTAAAACCAGTTAGACATTGTGGGTACATAAATGAAAAGACAGATACCTTTTCTGCTCTCGTAAAGTTCATACACAATTCACTCTTTACAATTATGGGAATGTTTCAAGGGAGAAGCACAGCTTTCCTTACATCTTACCAATATTTGCATTGTTTCTTTTCTTAAACATTCAATATCCTGCCACTAACTGCAATGGAATTACTAGCTATTAATAGATATGGTATTGGAAATCATTGTAAGAAAAGCTAGAAGTCATACTCTTCTTGGCAGTATAATTTAGAGTAAGTTCACATATATTCACCAAAGTGGGGAGGGGGAGAGAAGGTCTTTTGAAGAGACACTGAAATCTCTTAAGACATCTTTTCCTCTATGGAATCCTCACAATTTTCTTCTACCTCCCATTAAACCTGGTGAAAAATATTCCTCACTCAATGACCCTCTTGGAAATAAGATAATATGTGTGCACTCCATGTGTATTAACTAATGACAATTAAAATGTATTTTACAAGTCTTTATTACAGCTTTTGAAACAGTGTTATTTCTACTGTTTTGCTGATTGTGATTTACTGTCCATATAAGATCAAAATTGTTGAATAAATATAATTATACAACTAAAATTCTGCTACAGATATACACACATGTACACACATACATTGGTCTTATATGTTTAAACAATTCTTTCTTGTCCACTTATAAGGGGATTAATACGACTATTTTATCATATCCCTCATTTGCTCCCCAAAGGTGCTATATTTTAGATATGGCCAGTAATTTTAAAGTTGGCTAGCCCTTGATATTTTATCAAGCTGTGGAGTCTAATTTAAATTTTGTGTAATTCAAAGATCAAGATAAGGTAGGAATAAATTGAAAATTCAGATTAGGATCCTCAACTCCAGTATTCAAATACAAAAGAGCACCTCAAAATTCGTTTCTCTTTTTAAATACAACAATCCCCAACATCAGTAAAATAGCGTGAGTAAAGAGAAGGAACTTGTTACAGTTCATATACTTATTTTATAAGTTCACCATTATCTACATTTTACAGATGAGGAAGCTGGGACTCCACTTCATGGGACTGAGAATTAATCCTAAGATCACAGCAAAGTAATTAGAGTGGATCAAGGCCCCTCACTCCAACGTCAGTGTCCCTCATATTACTAAGCAATGCTTCCTAGTGTTCTCCTCTCTCTCCCTCTCTCCTCCTTTCCCAGAGACAGTCTCCATATAATGCCTAGGCTGCAGTGCATTGGTATAAATCATGGCTCATTACAACGTCCAGCTCCTGGGCTTAAGTAATCTTTCTATCTCAGTCTCCCAAATAACTAGTACTATAGGTGCAACCTCCAAACTAATTAGTTGTTTTTTGTTCAATTTTTTTGGAAGAGACAGGGGGTCTCACTTTGTCACCCAGGCTTGTCCTAAATGAACCCCTGTCATCAATCGATCCTCCTTCCCTTCCTCCCAGAGTACTGGGATTATAGGCATGAGACATCACACCTGGCCCTTTTTCTTTCTTAAAGGCAGTTCCATCTTTTTATTTCCTATCATATTCTAAGAATTTGTGTTGAAATACGTATCACTTTAACTCTATTGCAGGAATTTTGAGCAGAGGAACTGTTGTCAATTTCTTATGAAATTTTCTTGGTATATGGGACAATTGTATTAGTAAATATTTATGGGTTGAGTAATTTCAATTCTTAGTTATGTTCTTTCTTCTTTCAAAAGTAATCAGGAATAACATGGGGAAGCATAGATGGAAAGTAATTTATGAGTTGTTAGGAAATCTGCTTGAGAGTGTCCTACTAATTAAAGCAAGAAGGGTGAGATAAATTAAATCTCTTTAAAGTGGTATAATAATCAATCACACAATTATGGTATAATTGCTGAGAATTTGGGTGTTGGAGTTGGAAAATCCAGGTTCAAATTAGAGTATTGATCACTCCCTAGCTGAGGGAACTTGGCAAGTCATAAACATTTACAACCCCCAGTGAAGTACCTCAAAAGGGAAAATAATAATAGTACATTGTGAAGATTAAATGAGATGCTTAACTGTAAACAACATAGCCCCCTACTTCAAGCATAGTAAGAACTTAATAAAAATTGACTGCTTTTGGCCAGAGGTGGTGGCTCATGCCTGTAATCCTAGCACTCTGCGAGGCTAAGGCAGGTAGATTGCCTTTAGCTCACAGGTTCAAAACCAGCCAGAGCAAGAGTGGGACCTCGTCTCTAGAAATAGCTGGGCATTGTGATGGGCACCTGCAGTCCCAGCTACCCTGGGAGGCTGAGGCAAGAGGATCACTTGAGCCCAGGAGTTGGAGGTTGATGTGAGCTATGACACTGTGGTATTAGTAAATATTTATGGGTTGAGTAATTACAATTCTTAGTTATGTTCTTTCTTCTTTCAGGGTGACATAGTGAGACTCTGTCTCAGAAAAAAAGTTGAGTGCTTTTAAAACTATATATAAAATCAATTAAATAACAGTATTTATTATATCTACTACAAAAACCTTTTAAACACATTATCTCCTTTAATCCTTTACAACTATACATTAAGGGAGTTACTGTTAGGGAAACAAAAGCACAAGCTAAAGGCCCCACAGGTGGGGTAATGTATGGCAAAGCTGGTTAGTTACTGATGCCAGGTTTTAAAAAATAGTCTTAAGTCCTCTCCTCAGACACTCCATCATTAATGTAGGGGCAATAAAATAATAAACACATAAATTTCTAGCTTTTATTAATGCCCATTTGGAGACATATGAACTTCTATTTAACATGCTAAATTTATATTAGTGATTATTTATGGCTAAATTAAATGCCATACATCTAATGTTAATATGAGACTGACAACAGAGTTTACTCATTACATATTTTATGGTGGTTTCTAATCACTTCATTGCACTCAGAAGTGGGAGACCTACTTGCAAATGAATGAGGCTGGGAAGAGATGCTGCCAAATTTTCTAAGTTAAAGAACTGTTGTCACTAATACAGGACCTAAGATCTGTTGCTTTGACATTATAAATTACAACAGTAAATGGGGTGGCCCATTGATGATCAAGGTCAGCTTTCCAGATCAGCTTTCCGGATCAGCCAGTCAATTGCTATCATCCCCTGCTTTGTATTATCCAGAGGCAGAAACAATCTATTATAATCTCCACTTTTGAGCAAGCTATAAATTATTGTCTTAGCAACTCTTTCAAAACAAACAAGATCCAGAAATAAAAAATTCAAATGATGGCCTGGTACAGAGGCTCACTCCTATAATCCTATAATCCTAGTGCTGTGGGAGGCCAAGGAGGAAGGATTCCTTGAGCTCAGGAGTTTGAGACTAGCCTTAGCAACAGTGAGACCTTATCTCTGCTAAAAATAGAAAAATTAGCCAGGAATTATGGTGGGCACCTTTAGACCCAGCTACTTGAGAGGCCGATGCAAGAGGATTGCGTAAACCCAGGAGTTTGAAGTTTCTGCGAATTAGGCTGACATGGCTGTACTCAGCAGTGAGACACTGTCTTAAAACAAAAAGATTTGAATGTTGTCATGAGCAAAATCATTCAAATAATGTCCCCCAATAGAAAATAATTATTTTGAGAAATTGATTTTGTTGATTCTGGATATTCGATAAAGTCAAGAAAACTAATTTTTACTTCATACACATTCTACTTACTGTTGGTTTACAAAGGCTGTGTTTATGCTTTAGAGACTTGAAGAAGGATTAGGCACAGTCCAACAATCAAGGGGCTTATAGTCTTGTAAGAGATAAATAAAACAACGACAGTACTAGTGTAACAGTTCTAGTGATAGGACACTCATATATTTGCGGAGAAAGTTATTCTGTGCTCAGAGTGATTATAGAGATGTTTTATTAGGTAGATATAGTGAAAGATGATTAAAATTTAGGAGGAACAGAACTATTATCACAGATCACAGTATTAAAGAAACCTTTTGTTTTGAGACAGAACCTCAAGCTGTCGCCCTAGGTAGAGTGCTGTAGCATCGCAGCTCACAGCAACCCTCAACTCCTGGGCTCAAGAGATTCTGCTGTCTCAGCTTCCCAAGTAGCTGGGACCACAATGCCCGGCTATTTTTTGGTTGCAGCCATCATTGTTGTTTGGCAGGCTCAGGCTGGATTTGAACACGCCAGCTCAGGTGTATGTGGCTGGCGTCTTAGCTGCTTGAGCCACAGGCCCTGAGCCTGTATTAAGGTAACTTTTCAGAAATAAAAATATTTCAGGTAATGCTAAGAAATTCTACCCATCAGCGAGTGAAATACTCAAACTCATGGCAATGTCGCTGCAAACATTACAATTATTTCAGTTTACCTTCTGCATTCAATGATCCTATTCAAAGTTGGGTTCAATTTCTGACAACCTAAAACTCCTTCAAAGTAGGGCATCTCAATGCAGGTGAGTGATGTAAATGTACCGTACTTCATTGTAACATATGTAATGTACTCATAAAGAAAGGATGCTTGTTAATAGATCATTTGAACTTCATAAATATTTAGTACATCAGCCTATTAACACCTCCAGTGATACCTCTGTGCAAAGCATGTACATCAAATGACATGTTCAGGGACTGAGGTAGACATAAGGAATAGATTATTTGTACTGTTTTCCTGAACTGACAGCCTGCACACTCTCTAAATGGATTCTCTCTTTTATGTGGGGGCTAATGTTCAGTTAGTAAGCCGTCCTGCACCTTTGTAAACTGTTTTTCTCTGTCTTGCTTACTATTACAATGTTTTCACACCAATACTTGCAGAAACATAACACAATTTTCAGGTACATTGTTATCCCCCAGTGGTGGGTCTTAGAAAGAAGAAACATATAATTACTCTTATTCTGATGTAAACTTTCAAAATGATACACAATTAGTGTATTGATCTGGAAAATTCCCCTATGGAAATCCACTCTTCAGAATGCTCATTAGCTCCCCAGAATTCAACACTGTTTTAGCAACTTTTCTTACTAAATAGCAGCTCCCCTAGGGTTAAGCTAATAGGTTTGTTCATTTCTAAATTGCTTTAGCAACAAGATTTGTATATGATAACCATGGAAAGTCCAGCCCATCTCAGCAAGGAAAGGCTGACAATGTTCTCTTACCTTTTTCGAAGACAGAAGCATGACATTTGCTATGGTAATTAGGGCACTGCAAATTTTCTTCCTCTAATATGTCTTTGTCCTTTATGGAAACTTTATTCTTTCTGTCCTCACTCACTCACTGCTTTTATTTATTATCCCAATTTTGTGCTGTAATTAAGTATCTGTTAAATGATTCTTCTTTCCTTTTAGTCATATCAACATAGAAGTTTTTCGGTAATGCTCCTCCTTGCTTTTGACCTCATATTTATCGGCATGTATGCTGTCACTTCTAGATTCGTAAGGATCACATGTTAAAGAGAATATATTGATGTTTAACCTCAAACTAAACGTGATAATGATATTAATGATAAAAATATGGTTTTCTTCAAACTCTCTGAAGCAAGCAGGACCAAATAAGTATCACAAACTTTTTCTGTGTAAAGAAAGAAATATTTTGAAAATCTCTCTCATTTCCCAAAAGTGGAAAGCATCACGTTTGCAAACTTTTATCCTGGACTTTTAATGGCTATATTAACAAGTTGCATTTTCTGGAGATTCAAAACTAACTAAATAAATAAAAATCCCCCAAACACTTAAATAAGGTGAGTGGAGCTTTGGAAATCATTCCTCCACCTACTAAAATCTCCGTGAGTGGGGCATACATGTCTTTGATCAGCTCAGAGCTCACAATGGGAATATATGTTTTTGGATTTGATGAGGGAAATTAAAGTGTTACTAATATGTTTTAGCTGATAACATGAAAACTTGACTAATGCAGAAACGGTCACATATGGCTATTTCAATTCAACTTTAATTACTAGTTAAGAAAGCAGTTCCTCACTCACACTAGCCACCTTTCAGGGGCTTAATAGATGTATGTGGCCAGTAGCAACAGTATGAGAGGCACAGATATAGAATATGTATCCATCACTGCAGAAAGTCCTATGAAACAGCTTTGCATTAGAATGTTACTTTGGGGCAGTCAGCTCCATTTTTCTGGAAAATTTTCCAAAGGATCTTTTGTTAATTCTCAAACATAATTTTTGAACAAACTTGTAATTATATCATTTGAAACAAAAGGGTTAGCTGATTTCCCTGATCCTAGGACAGTTACAAGAATTCCTATGTGTTTATGCCAAGATAGCATCATGTTGATGTTTCTCATTTTACAGCTATACACCCCAAGATTCAGAGAGGTTCAGCAGCATTGCCAAGCCCACAGAGCTGGTTCAAATAGGAAGAGGTGAAATGTGGTGAAAAGAGAAACTAACTCAGAGCTGGGCCTTCTGCTCCACAGAGGAATCAGGGATAGCTGGATGTACTAGCTTGCACAAGCACAGTGGCAAAGTACCTGGTAGAGACCTATGAAGGGATTGCTTTTGTGCCTTTACAACCCCAGCATGATTTCAATTATGAGTAGATGCAGGGACTATAGAAAACTCGGTGGCATTAAAAATCCTGTCTGTGCTCACAGCAAGAGTAGCATGCTGAGGAGTCTCTGCCTTAAATTAGCTCTGTATTTCCAGAGCTGGATCACAGACAGCCTCGGTGTCCTATTTAGCATTGCAATAAATCAGCACTTCCTCTCTGTTCCTTCAGCCTGCTACAGCCTCCACTGACTGAAGCAGCCAAAATGTTTATATTCCATTCCAAATGTACACGCGTTTACACAGCTCATAGTTATGAGAATGTCTTGGATATTTGTAGGGTTATTCATCAAATAGAACAAGTTAAATTCTGTTTGGTAATTATTATCATAGAAATTCAGGTAAAGGCCAGGATGGAATTTTTAAAATACACTCCTTGGGAACACTCTCTCTTCAATTACCTGAGTCTTAGGCAAAAACCATTTATTTTGTAACTCACATTTTTATTAACTTCAACTCTTCAATGATTTGTTTGGAAAAGCTCACCAAAGAGACATTGGATTTAATAGGTGTACCACATACATGTACACAGTCTTCTGCATATTCAATTCTCCCTTAAATAGAGAATGAACTAGGAGTATTCATCAATAGGAAAGTATTCAGAATTTAAAAAAACTCAACAAATCTGGTGACTGATTTTTTAAACTTTATGTCAAAGAGTGGATACCCATAAATCCATTGAATTAAAGTTTTTCATTGCTCATTTCTTTATCTATGTAAATTTGATTTGATCTGATTTTGAGTGTGAGAGAGCCTTTTCTTTTGAGCTCAAAACCTCTTTTTTGATGCTATGACCCAGAGAATCACTTTTAGAAATATATTTATTTCAGGATGCCTATAGGGTTAGGACAGAAGCATATCAATAGCTTTTACTTTCCATGATTTTTTTTAGAAAAGAAAATGAGAACTTTGATATAAATTTGACTTAAAACAATTCTGGGAGGCTGAGGTAGGCAGATAGCTTGAGCTCAGGAGTTTGAGACCAGCCTAAGCAAGAGCAAGACCCCACCTCTAAAAATAGCTAGGCATTCTGGTAGGTACCTATAATCCCAGCTCCTGGGGAGGCTGAAGCAAGAGGATTGCTTGACCCTAAGAGTTCGAAGTTTCTGTGATGCCAGGGCACTCTATGAGGGCAACAAAGTGAGACTCTGTCTCAAAAGAAAAAAAATATCTGGGTGAGGAGCCAAGATGGTGGTCTGTAGCCAGCTTTCCACAGAGGCTCTCATCCAGAAGGAGAGTTAAAGGACAGAAATTTAGCAAGAAAGCTGATGGTTTGGATCTGGACCAAAAGAGAAGGTTGAAGAACGCACATCAATCCTGCTGGGGTGACCTGTGACCCCAAGGGTGCTAACAAAAGGTACAGAGCACATTGTCAAGTGGACGGGAGTCCCCTCCCCCATGAGAACGGCTCACAGTATACTCCATACCTCCATACAAATAAGCGAGCAGAGTTCACATGTCCTGCCACTCTACCCCACAGGAGAAACCCTATAAAAACCGGACCTCCTTCCCCTACTAGGGTTCCATGGCACTCTCCTGCCAGGCATAAAACTATATAAAACTATATATTCTCTACTTGCAAGTTTGAGCTCCCTGCACTCCATTCTCACCCTGAAGCCTGGAGGCCTGTCCCCCATGGAATCTAGATTCTTGGACATTTTCCCAAGGGTTGTGGATGGGGCACAGACTGTTGACGATCTGGGCTGATTTTCCAGCTCAGGAGTGGTGAAAGGAAAGTGAGCCAAGAGGAGGCCAAGCTGGAGTGGCAGCCACACCTGTGGGAACAATGGCAGTGGGGCTCACACCCGTGAAGATGTTTTGAGGAGACACTCCCAGTCACTCTGGGTGGCAAGGGGAAGCCAGGTTGCTTCTCCGGTGGCCTCAGAGGCTCAGGCCCCAGGAGTGAAGGGTATGCCTGAGGCAGTACCAGCCAGTGCAGAGCGTGGGGATTAGAATACCCTTAGAATAGTTGATTCCCAGGGTGGAGATTGCCTTACTCAGCTTCAGAAGCACTTGGACCTCTGGGGATGAAAGCTGAGACAAAGGGCTGGAACTCATAGACTTAATCAGACTCATTTGCAGCCCAAAGTCTCATCCACAGGGGACAGGAACAAATTCTGTAAACTTGTTCTGTTCTATCAGCAACATCAATCAGGGACAGGTCTGGAAGTGAGTGAATCACCCCAGGCCCTATCAAGTACCCAGGTTGTCAGGCCTCACCTTCCCCTAACAAACAGTGACAGAGAGTGGCAGACTGCTTAAGGAGCCACAGACCTCCTTGTGACCCAGGCAGGCACAAACCTCTGGAGCATCTGCTAAAGCTGGATCACAGCCCTGCCAGGTTACCAGTGATTGGGTGTGACAGAGGGGCAAGGTGGGGAAGGAGGCATCAACCTTCCCAGACTAATCTACTTGCTGGGTGGGGGGGGGCGCTCCTGTGCTCACAGAGCACTGGAGTGAGTTATACTAGACCTTCCAGCAGACCCCTGCTATCTAGTTGCCAGAAACTTTTCAACTCTTCCATTTGAGGCTGGTGCTGGCTGGGACAATTGATTGGGACCTCTTCAACTGGGCCAATCACCCGAGGACTTTCCAAAGTGGTACCCTGGGTGTGTGGTAGTGGGAAAGATTGATTTTGCCTGTGGGGGGTGCAGTAACTTAACTGGTGGTATTTCTCCACAGATCAGACTTCAATCCAGAGTAACTGATTCTAAAGGGTAAGACAGAGACCACCTAAAAATGAGACAGAGCCACTTAACTCCACCACACCAAGAAGGTCCCCAGTTTCTCAAGCAGTAGCACTGTATGGGTCCTTGGCAAAACTCTAGGGGAAAAGGTACAGACACTAGTCTCAGCTTTTAGGCAAAGGACTGGTCAATCACTACTCCTAAAATCCCCAAACCAACTTGTCCTTATCTACTCATCCAGCCCAACATTGTAAAATAATCAGGGGGTGGAATCAGCAGAAAATCTCTGGAAACATGAATGAACAGAGTAGATCAACCCCCCCAAGGAACAATTTGGTGGATGCAAAGGACGATCCTATGCATAAACAGATGGCTGAGATGTCAGAAATTGAATTCAGAATTTGGATTGCAAATAAGATTAATAAAATAGAGGAAAAGTTGGATTTAGAAATTTAGGGTGCATTTCAAAAATTGTCTCAAGAAGTCAAGGAATTCAAAGACCAAATGACCAAAGATTTTGACACATTGAGACAAGAAGTTGCATCCCTCAAAGATCTGAGAAACACAGTAGAATCCCTCAGTAACAGAATGGAGCAAGCAGAAGAAAGGATATCTGATGTTGAAGATAAAGCTATTGAATGCTCCAAACCTACAAAGAGGAAGAGAAATGGAAGGCAAAAATGGATCATTCTCTCAGACAGCTCTGGGATAACTCGAAGAAAACCAACATTCGCCTTATAGGGATACCTGAAATTGATGAAGTGGCATCACAAGGCATAGAGTCTCTTCTTTATGAGATTATGAAAGAGAATTTTCCAGACATGCCAAGAGATTCTGAAATTCAGATAGCAGACAGTTTCAGAACCCCAGCATGACTCAACTTGAATAAGACATCCCCCAGGCACATCATAATTAAGTTCACTAAAGTTAATATAAAGGAGAAAATTCTGAAAGCAGCCAGATGCAAGAAATCCATTACCTTCAAGGGGAAGAATATTAGAATAACTGAAGATCTCTCTGATCAAACCTTTCAAGTAGAAGAGAATCGTCATTGATTTTTAATCTCCTAAAACGAAATGATTTTCAACCCAGGATCCTGTATCCACCTAAACTGAGTTTCATTTATGATGGAGAAACTAAATACTTTAACGACATCCACATGTTGAAGAAATTTGATATAACTAAACCAGCTCTCCAGGATATTCCTAGACCTATTCTCCATAATGACCAGCGTAATCTTCCAATGCAAAAGTGAACTCGTCCAGAAATTTTTTATCAAATTCCAACTTCCACAGTGACAAAAGAATTAAAAATGCCCACTAGACTTTCTAAACATTTATCAATATTTTCAATTAAAATGAATGGTTTAAATTGTCCTCTAAAGAGGCATAGGTTGGCTGACTGGATACAAAATCTCAGGCCAGATATCTGCTGCATACAAGAGTCTCATCTTACCTTAAAAGGTAAATATAGACTCAAGGTGAAGGGATGGTCATCTATGTTCGAGGCAAATGGAAAACAGAAAAAAGCAGGTGTTGCAATCTTATTTGCAGATCCAATAGGCTTTAAACCAACCAAAGTAAGGAAGGATAAAGACGGATATTTCATATTTGTTAAAGGTAATACTCATTATGATGAGATTTCAATTATTAATATGCAACCAACCAGAATGCACCTCAATTTATAAGAAAAATTCTAATAGTCATGAGTAATTAGATTTCCTCCAGCTCCATAGTAGTCAGAGATTTTAATACTCCTTTAGCAGTGTTGGATAGATCCTCCAATAAGAAGCTAAGTAAAGAAATTTTAGATTTGAACTTAACCATTCAACAACTGGATTTAGCAGACATCTACAGAACATTTCATCCTAATAAAATTGAACACACATTCTTCTCATCAGCCCATGGAACATACTCCAAAATTCATCACATCTTAGACCACAAGTCTAACGTCAGCAAATTTAAAAGAATAGAAATTATTCCTCACATCTTCTCAGACCACCATGGAATAAAAGTTGAACTCAACAATAACAGGAACTCTGCATACTCAAACAAAAACATGGAAGCTAAACAACCTCATGCTAAACAAAAGATGGGTCATAGAGGAGATTAAGAAGGAATTCAACAAATTTTTGGAACAAAACGACAATGAAGACATGAATTATCAGAACCTCTGGGACAATGCAAAGGCAGTCCTAAAAGGGAAATTTATAGCACTGCAAGCCTTCCTCAAGAGAACGGAAAGAGAGGAAGTTAACAACTTAATGGGACATCTCAAGCAACTGGAAAAGAAAGAACATTCCAACCCCTAACCCAGCAGAAGAAAAGAAATAACCAAAATCAGGGCAGAATTAAAAGAAATTGAAAACAAAAGAATTATACAACAAATCAATAAATCGAAAAGTTGGTTCTTTGAAAAGGTCAATAGAATAGATAAACCTTTGGCTAACCTAATCAGAAAAAAAAGGAGTACAATCTCTAATTTCATCCATCAGAAATGATAAAGACGAAATAACAACAGACCCCTCAGAAATTCAAAAAATCCTTAATGAATATTACAAGAAACTTTACTCTCAGAAATATGAAAATCTGAAGGAAGTTGACCAATACTAGTACCTATATTATTCAACCTTTCCCAAAATATAGAAAAAGAAGGAATACTACCTAACACATTCTATGAAGCAAATGTCACCTTGATCCCTAAAGCAGGAAAAGACCCAACAAGAAAAGAAAACTACAGACCAATATCACTAATCAATACTGATACAAAAATATTCAATAAGATCCTAACAAACAGAATCCAGCAACACATCAAACAAATTATACACCACGAACAAGTGGGCTGTATCCCAGAATCTCAAGATTGGTTCAATATACATAAGTCCATAAATGTAATTCAGCTCATAAACAAATTAAAAAATAAAGACCATATGATTCTCTCAATTGATGCAGAAAAAGCTTTGATAATATCCAGCATCCCTTAATGATCAGAACAGTTAAGAAAATTGGTATAGAAGGGACATTTCTTAAACTGATAGAGGCCATCTACAGCAAACCCACAGCCAGTATTATATTGAATGGAGTTAAATTGAAATCATTTCCACATAGATCAGGAACCAGGCAAGGTTGCCCATTGTCTCCATTGCTCTTCAACATTGTAATGGAAGTTTTAGCCATTGCAATTAGGGAAGAAAAGGCGATCAAGGATATTCATATGGGGTCAGAGACATCAAACTTTCAGTCTTCTCAGATGATATGATTGTATATCTGGAAAACACTAGGGATTCTACTACAAAACTTTTATAAGTGATCAAGGAATACAGCAGTGTCTCAGGCTACAAAATCAACACCCATAAATCTGTAGCCTTTATATATACCAATAATGGTCAAGCTGAAAAAACAGTCAAGGACTCTATCCCTTTCACAGTAGTACCAAAGAAGATGAAATATTTGGGAGTTTATCTAACAAA
>CAUYRH010084434.1:0-13065 GCA_963574655.1 Perodicticus potto
CCTGTAGTCCCAGCTACTTGGGAGGCGGAGGCAGGAGACTCGCTTAAGCCCAGGAATTGGAGGTTGCTGTGAGCTGTGATGCCACGGCACTCTATCCAGGGTGACAGCTTGAGGCTCTGTCTCAAAAAAAAAAAAAAAAAAAATTATCAAATTCATCCTGGAAATAATATAAAGAATTAGTTTTACAGAGATGTAAATCAGTCATTAGAAATAAATACCCAAGATATAGTTTCAGAATTCAGATGCAAAGTGATAAAAAAGATGTAAGTACAAAGGAGATGTTGATATATAAAGAAGAATAAGAATAGAATTCTGAAACACACATAATTATCATTCCAGAAGAAAATACCTGATCCTTAAAAAATGGGAAAAAAGTTATGATATTCTAAAAGATAGTCATTCTTGAAAAAGTAAGAATTATTTTTGCAAATTCAGAGTTCTCAACATCCCAAACAAATGAAAAGAAATCTAAGTACATCTAGCTGATATTATAGAGCAGTGGTTCTCAACCTTCCTGACGCCACGACCCTTTAATACAGTTCCTCATGTTGTGGTGACCCAGAACCATAAAATTATTTTCATTGCTACTAGCGACGAACTTTACCTAACAACTGCAAACAACGTAACCTAATGGCTACTAGCAACAAAAATAATTTTATGGTTGGGGGTCACCACAGCATGAGGAACTGTATTAAAGAGCCACGGCATTAGGAGGGTTGAGAACCACTGTTCTAGAATGAGAATAAAGGAACTATATATGTATTTATAAAAATGCAAATACTAAGCTGAAATAAAATTGTACACAGAGATCAACTGCTTTCACATGAATGTTACAGAAAAATACATCTGCAAGTATTAAGACAGTAGAGTGAACATGGCACTGGGCTCTACTTCATCATGAAAGCTCAATAAAATTATCTTTAGTGAAGGGGCGGTGCCTATGGCTCAGTGGGTTGGGCACTGGCCCCATATACCGAGGGTGGTGGATTCGGCACCCAGCCAAACTGCAAAAAAAAAAAAAGAAAGAAAAAGAAAAATTATCTTTAGGGAAGAATTTTTCAAAGGGCACCAAAATGAACAAGAAAAAACAAAATGAGAGTCAATAAGCCTAACAAAATTTTGGATGCAAGAAAGTGGAGGGAGTAATATCACTAACTCAAGAAGCCAGAAAGAGATGAATAGCTCATCTAGAAGTCAGAAAAATGGGTAAGCAAACTCATTTTAGATTAAAAATTTTCCAAACTCTGAGAAGAAAGGCAGACATGATACCTCTAAAATTGTGATGTGAAAATCAAGGTTATAAAATGAAGAAGTAGTTGAAAGTGCAGTTGAGAAACATCGACCTCTCATCAAAAACAATGCAGAGGACAATCAGACAACATCTTCAAAATAATGGGAAAGGTTAAACAAGAAAAAAAAAATACTGGGCAAAAATATCTTTCAGGAATGACGATAAAATAGAGACTGTTTCAGACTTACAAAATGCAATGAATTCATCAGCAGCAGATCCATATTACTTGGAATGTTAAAGCAAGAAAAATAATACCAGATGAGAATATTGACGTAAACAAAAGAATGAAGGGCACCAAAAAGGGTAACTAAATGGGCAAATATGTATTTGTCTTACTGCTTGCAGACCTTTAAGGGATTCTTGATTATTTAAACAAAAATAACAATGCAATGTGATTTTTATAATATATGCAAAACTAAACTATACGTCAACAATGCCACTAAAACAAGGAGAAAAATGAATGATACTGTAAGGTTCTTTTACTATACATGAAATGCTACATGTGTAATATTGTCAAGGTAGGTTGAGATAAGTTTAAGATATATATTATGAACCCACTAAAATACAAAGCATAGATTAGTAGCTGATAAGCCAGAAAAGGACATAAGATGAAATCATAAAAAATGTTTAATTAATCCAAAAGAATGGTAGAAAAAGAGTGAAAGAGAGTAAGAGACAGATGGAAGAGGTGAAAAAAATGAATGGCAAGAAGATAAAAGGCAAGATGATGTTATTAGTCTGATTCTAACACATTGAACACTGAGAGCTCATTCAATTTGCAAAAGAATAAAAAAGAAAAACCTCACTGCTCCAAAGGTCATTTTATTTAAAATATTTTACGATATGCTAAAGTAGCAACATAAAATACTAAACTGTCCGCATACTGTTCTCACACACTCACTCTCATAAGAAATCCATATGTGAAATTAAAAGGCAAATAATAAATGAAAAAGAATAAATTATGTAATGTAGTTAATGTTCATTGTATGCATTGTATGTTTAGAGTTTATATAATGGGAAAAACAAAAGAGATCCCCTATTAAAAAATAGGCAGCAAATAGGATTGATTTGACAAAAGAATATCAAATGCCTACTGAAATATAGCCAATATCAACTATTCCCTAATTTTACAAATAATAAATTGATGCAAGCTATTTTGCCTATAAAACTGACATGATTATAAACTACACTATTCTGTTTTGCTAAAGCAAAGGGAGAAAAGTCACCTTCATACAAACCTAATGAGACTGTAATCAGTTTGGAAATAAATAATTACTGAGCATCTATTAGTAGGTGTTAGGCATAGAGTGAGAATTGTATTTATGTAACAAAATTCTTGGTTTTTGTTCTTTTTAGACACAGTCTCACACTGCGACCCTGGTGTCATTGCTCACACCAACCTCAAACTCTTGGGCTCAAGTGATCCTCCTGCTTCAGTCTCCCCAGTAGCTGGGATTACAGGTAACTACCATAGCACCCAGCTAGTTTTTACATTTTTAGTAGAAACAGGGTCTGGCTCTTGGTTAGGCTGAGCTCAACTCCTGAGCTCAAGAAGTCCACCCACCTTGGCCTCATGATCCAGAGTGATGGATCGCTTTGTCATATCAAACCATTAAATATATTTATGTAAGAATCAATATATTGTAGTAGATGAATTTAAGAAGTAATGCAGTGGTTAGGCTTCATCATGCTGACACTCCCCTGGCCAAGCTTAATTACTTCCCTTAAACTCAAGAGTAATCCAGGGTTCCCATCTGTCAAACAGGACTAATTGTCGTGGATACTTTTATTTCCTAGAGCAATGCTGGGATCATTATTTAGATAGTGCAGGTCAAGAAGCTAAGGATTTAGTGACAACAGTACCTGTCATTGAAAGGTAATGAAACATAGTTGAAAAAAAAAGTCTTCCAATGAGACAGAGCAGAGCTGAAAATTCTGCAACTCTATTTAGTAGCCAGTGAGTGTAAAAAATTCACTTAAACTCTCAAAGCCTCAGGTTCCTTATCAGTAACACTGGGGAAAGAATTACCTGCTTCCGCAGATCTACATGGAGATCATGGCCAATGTATGGAATGTGCTAGTCCACTAATGGTGCAAAATAAAAGGAAGTGATTGTTTTAAATATTTTATGGATCACTTGCCTTGTAAAGAGAGAGTTTTACGCCCCTTCAAGCCAGGAATCATGACATGTGTTACCATTATCCTCCCCCACACAAAATCTGAGAACAGTGCATTTCACATAGCAGACCAGTAATAGATAGTTGTGAAATGAGTGACCGATAAGTTCCATAGCTTTACCTATTACTTCTATTGCTGATGATGCCA
This sequence comes from Perodicticus potto, assembly GCA_963574655.1. NCBI lineage: Eukaryota > Metazoa > Chordata > Mammalia > Primates > Lorisidae > Perodicticus > Perodicticus potto. The sequence continues at coordinate 3,617 of CAUYRH010084434.1, forward strand.
AATTTTCCCACCACTGACCTTTTTCTGGAACTCCAACTTCATATGTCCAAAGAACTATTTGACATCCCTACATCAATCTCTGATAAAATCTTTTACGATGTCTCAAACAGAATTATTAGCTTTTTAATACTTTTTTATACACCTGTTCCTTCCCAGTCTTCCTCACTCTAAAAATAGTACACTAATCTACCCCAAGGCTTTGTCATTGTTTAACCTTAGTAGCATTACATTATAGTGTAATACATTTTCACGCTCCCACATTTTTCATACTTTTTTCAAATTCTGCCAATATACTTTTTATTCTAGTTTAATTTTCCCTAATTTTAGTGAGTTTTGATTTCTCACTGGCCATTCATTTATGCGTCTTCCAGGTCATTCCCGTGCTCACACTTAGATCAGCATTGAACTTTTTGTACCACCACATCAACTGACTAAGGACTGATTGAATTTTGACCTTTATCCTTACAAAATTCCAACTTCAGTTTCCACATTTGACAAAAACCCTGTATTCAGGGCCAAAAACTTCCCTATTCCCTTCGTTATTCACATTGAAAGGTGTTTTTCTCATTTAGGGTCCCGTTTCTTGTTGTTTTGGTTAAAGACAAACAGCAGTGAACTAAGCTTTAAAAATTCCTGGCAAAAGCCATGATTGCCTTCATTCAGTGGAGAGTGCTTTCAGGTCTTTGAAGGCATAACAAAGGACTCAAAGACCATCCTATGACTTATAGGCCCAGAAATCTTCAGAATCTTAAATCTGGTTACTGTTTGTACTTCTACCTTGTTGGGGGGTCTGAAGCAGCCATACACAAGACCTTTTCTAGTCTTCCTCCTCCTTCTTTCCTCCTAGGACACAAGGTATGTGGCTAGCCCACTCCACAGGAGTTCCTGCTGAAAGAGCCCACCCTGACAGCCAACCTGTGGAATGCTCCCCCTCCCTGGCCCCATATAAGGGAGGTCTCTAACTGCCGCACCCTCCCCCCACCCTGCAGATGCCATGTTTGCACTGTCCAGGTGAGTCACCCGCTCGCTGTTTATAAATCTGGCTTGACCATCTCCTCTGCAGACTTGTCTCTGGGTACCACCATTGATACATGTGATTTCCATGTAAATTCTTTACGCTCCAAACCTGAGTTCCCTCCTCTTCTGTCAGCAGACTGGGAAGTGAAAGCGTTGCTAAGGGACAGAGCATCAGAGGCAGTACAGATGATCCCGGGCTGTAAGACATTTAGATGATTCTGTGGTTTTTAGGTGGGTGAAATATGGACTGCTTTATTATTTTTTGCAAAGGCTAATTAAATCCACACTTGTCAACCTATGTGGAAATATAGACCTTCAATTATTATAGGCTCTGTGAGCTCAATACATGTCTGTGCTAAAAAAAAAAAAAAGAGAGAGAGAGAGAGAAACACAATAAACAATGCTTTTAAGTTTCTAGAAGCACACCTTAAACTTTTCTTTATTCATGAAACCTTTCCACTACTTATCAATAAAACAAAATTAGGGCCTTCTCTAGGTGACCTTCTGACATTACCACACATAGCATTATATTTGAATTAATTGTGTGTATTTTCCATTTCCAGTTCCTTTAGAAGAGTGACCTGCTTTTATTTGTATTTTTTATCTCCCGACTCAGAGAAACCAGGGCATTTTCCTTCTTTATTCTGCTCTATCTCACAAACCATAGCTGATCAAGATCAGATGAGGACTTACTATGTGCTGGGGTTGGTAGCCGATGCAACAGGGCTAAAGAATCAAATCACACATGTTTTCTCTTCCTTAGATTCTCTCTACTTAATCAGAGACAGAAAAGTAAAACATTATTGAAGTACTCTGTAAAAAGAACTATGACCGAAGAGAACCCAGGGTACTGGCGGGGAGCAGAGAGGTTGAGTTATCCAGCGTCCAGAGGGAGAGAGATGGAAGAGGAAGAAATGGCGTTGGAACTGAATCCTGAAGGATGAATCCAACAGACGGACCATCAGGAAAGGGACATGGCAAATAAAAAGAACAGTATTTGCAGAAACATGAGAATCACTAATACATTCAGAAAAGCAGACGAGGAAGAGGGACCTGGAGAAAATGGGGGAAGATAAGGTTGGAGTGATAAATGCCTCGGGAGAGGGTGATGGAGAACTTTGCGTAGGTCACTTAGAACACTCATCTCCATCACTTTGTTGCTTTCAAATGATGCACTGAACTCTGTAGCTTGCAGCTTTCACAAAAGTTTAGATTAAATCAAATCATGATTTTTCATAGTTGGTTTTCCTGTTGTTCTACATTATTGTTTTGTTTTCTTTCCCCCTAATTCTTAAAGAAAATAAAATATTAAGCCTATGGGCAAAAAAAAAAAAAAAAGGAAAAACTCTTATCTACAGCCAACGACTCTCATTTTCTTCTTGTTCCTTGCTTCTCATGCAGCAGCGTGAGTATTTGAATAAAATTCTTGTCATGTATTTTTCACACCTACATCAGAATGGAAAGCTTGAGTGAGTAAAACGAATCCCCATGAGAGATTTCATTTCCAGTGTGCAAATGATAAGGTTTAAAGAAGGGGGAACCTCTTTTAATCAAGGGAGAGTGAGAATGGTACAATTCCCATAAAAATAATATGCCACATCTCTCAGGATTTCAAAAGCAAGCATTTGGGGCATTTTTATTTATATGTGAAGAGAAAGTACATAAGCCCAAAGGAATGATCTTGAAACAGAGTAAGAGCAAATTAATTGGCAAAGTCCTCAGCACATTTGGCATCAACTGTAGCCTCATTAAACCCAACAGTTAAGTCATTCAGAGAAGGATATATACCCAATTTATCCACGCAGACACAGTTTTATGAAAAGACTTAAGATGTTAACATCACAAACACCTATCTTCCAGGGCTTTTTAAAAGATCCTTTATGCACGACCCACATGAAGACACAGATACATATACACATAAGCATGCTCACAGGGGCGTGTAACCCTTGAGACACTGGCTGGAAAATCAAGGTTACAGACCCCCTCTGTGGGAGATCCCAGACATGTTCATAGGAAACTAACTAAGGAAGCCACAATATTCAAACATTTAAATGGCAATTAAAACCATGGTCATTTCTGAGAAAAATACACATTTAAAATTTTTCTTTAAATGAAAATGGTTAGTTTTTACAGTGGCTAAATAGTATATTAAACCAGTTTCCTTTATGAAAAGACTCAGAATTTAAATGTTAGCCTCTAAATACTACTGGGCCCCATTTTGAATTTATTTAAGCATGTTTTCCTTACCATGGTTCAGTTACTACTTCAGAAAGACAAAATATTCCCTTTCTAAATGGCCTAAGTAAAAGTAGGGGGTTTTTTGCAGCCAACAATCATAAAAGAGCACAAAGTGGGCAACTGACCTAGACAGTTCCACAGGGCTTCTGATCCTAGCACAGTCTTTTATCTTCCCAGGAGCATTCAATAGCATAGCCATGAGTTTCTCCTTTCCCCCAACATCACTTGATAATGCTTGGGTTGTATTCTTAAAACACTTGAAACATACTACAAAGAAGGAAAATCTATATCCCATCTTGTTCATTTCCTAGAAGACAGACTCCTGGTCACATTTCACGCCTGGCAAGCAATTTTGTACATCTTCTTCATCCTGATGTGTAACTCACTCTCCAATTGCACCCTGCATATTCTGCCAATGGTATTCTTTTCCGCCATCTTATCAGCCTAGCATTCCCTGGACCCCTTCTGTTTTGATTCTCCCCATGCTTTCTAGTTAATATTCAATTTCTCCCTTAAAGACTTCCCTATCCTCCTTGAATTGATATTCAATAGATGTACTGAATTGATGCCACATGTTTCAAATGAGTTCGGGATTAATTTATGAATAGCTGTATTTTGTGCAATAGATTCCCAAGGACACAAAGCTCTAACCTGCTATTGGTATGACCTTGATACGGGGAAGAAATTTACCAGGAGAAAATCTGTAATAATGATTATTTCCTTTAAAAAGTCAGCAACCTGTTTCTTTGGCTCTTCTTGTATTACAGACAGAAGTTTATCTGGAATATGATTTGCAGCTATTAAATAGCTTTTTATACTTTGAAATGGCTGTTTGGTTAAATGCAAAAGCGATATACTTTCTTTAAGCACAAGACAGCCATTAGTCAGCTCACTCTTGAATTACATTTGGCCTTAAGTTTTGACTTGCAATATTCACTATTATTACTGGATGATAAATTAAAATAAGAAAATATGCTTCTCTTCTCTGCAAACTTGGTCTATTTTAAATGAGCTTAACAGTGCTAAACAGCACATCCACAGATACCCAAAGTCAATGTTCCCCAAAGCAAATCACAAGAATGTTGAACAACTTCATAATGACCATTAAATCACCATCGTTACTACAGACTGGGATTCCTGCTGATGCAATGACAAAGTAGTTTAAAGAAAATTAAGGAATAAATTAAAAATGTGTAAGCTCCATTGTTGCCATGGGAACCCCATGTATTAACTACCATGAAGTTCTAAATAGTTTCTTATGGGATATTAATGACAATCGATGCTTTAACATAAACTTGTGTTGCTGCTTCATGATGATGATTGTACTTCTATTAATAACAGCCACTAAAAATATAACAAACCATAAAAGAAGAATCAATCTCAAACCCCGCACCCTGATCTTAAACCCCACGGACCATCTTCAAAAGCACTCTGGTAGTATGACAACACAGAAGCTAACATTTAAGAGCAGGAATACATTCTACAATTTCCAAATTCTAGAATTTCGCTGGAAATTTCTTTATAGACCTCTTCATGGAAATGTTTACCCAAATGATATTTATACTAACAACAAAACAATTCACAAAATACAATGGCAGTATTAATGGAGATTCCAGAGACATTAAGGTGGTTAATGGTTCCTGAGTACCTATTACTACTGCCTGCAACTTCCTAAGGGTGATCTCACAAAAGGCTCACATTTGGGGGGAGGCAAACTTTATTCCATACTTTGTGGATGAGAAAACTAAGCCTTAGGGAAATTACATTTTTTGAGCATTCCACCCATCTGGTGAGGAGAAGAGGTGAGACTGGTATCCATATATACCTTTTTTTTAAAGATGGAAGGGGCAGAATGAATGTTTGTAAAAACAAAGAAAGAAAGAAAAAATCGTAAACAATCTATGTAACTGTAAGGAGTTCATATTGTTCTTTCTTTCTGACAATTCAGAAAGCTAAATTTTGTTCTTAAGAAAGGTTTCGTGTCCAGACTTGGCTCTATAATTCAGTGAGTAGGGCTCTGGCCACATACACTGAAGCTGCTGGGTTTGAGCCCGGTCCGGGCCTGCTAGACAACAATGACAACCGCAACCAAAAAATACCTGGGTGTTTTGGCAGGCGCCTGTAGTCCCAGCTTCTTGGGAGGCGGAGGCAAGATAATAGCTTAAGCCCAGGAGTTGGAGGTTGCTGTGAGCTGTGAGGCCATAGCACTCTAGTGAGGGTGACATACTGACACTCTGTCTCAAAAAAAAAAAAAAAAAAAAACAAAGGTTTCATGTCCAAATTTATTAAACAGGACAACTGTTCAATCCCAGTCACTGTCCTCTCCTCCTTCTCAAAAATGGAAATGGCCAAAATTTATGAACAAGCAGAACCTGACTCTACACTGAGATATAGCATTTCTCCAACATTTCTGTATTTAAAATTACTTTTCTATTGAACAGTTATCTTATAACTCAAAAAACAATCAGTAAGTTTTAGAATAAAAATGGTGCACATAAACGCAAAACTGGACAGCAAGTGAAATTAGGGAAGAAGATTCAGCTACGGCCAGTCCCAGATTGTTCTGAAGTCGAGTCTATATGGAAGTAGGAATGATACATTTACCTATTACCTGTGCTAACCTCCGTTCATAAGTGAGAGCTGAACATCAGTGGGATGTTTGTAACTCAGGGACTTACCGTAATAACCCCTGTTTGTAAGTGCAAGTTGTATATAAGTCAGCTGTTTATAACTCCAGGACTGCCTGTACTTTGCTTTCTGTATACATCTATACTACCTAACTATTCTACATTGGGCTTTTTATCACTTTTATAATCAGAAGAAATACACATACTGAAAATAAAATGCATATGCTACCTACGTTTTAAGTAACTTGACATGGTCTTGGATCACTAGTCAATACTGTCATAATTAAATAAGTGGTGGAATAATCTTGAAAAAGAACACAGCCTGACTCAGTCAACAAAGTATAGAATCTTGCTTTACTCAACAGTCTGTCTCTTCTATTGCTTTTGATTATATGCTTCACTCTACCACCTTAAATTAAGAAATCAAATTAGCAGGTGCATGTTGACATTAAGCCATAACCTCTTTATTGTGATAGGTTTGTAATTAGCATTTATACACAGCCATAGGAGAGCTGGTGAAGCCAGAGGCCCAGTGGATACTGCTTAGGGTGTTTTCTTATGTCTTTTTCAGAATTACAATAATACACAGCACAGTAGAGAGAGGTTATTGATATTGCATTAATACAATAACTACAGTAACTACTTTTTCAAACAATGGTCTCCATGCTATGCAATCAATTATATCTATTTTTTCAAGGTAAACAAACGAAAGAAGTTATCCTGATTAAGTCAGCATAATCATGAGGACTGTTATTAATTAATTCACTACATGAATGCAATGTGACCTTTTCTGACCCTTTCCTTTCCTTCTTCTAACTCTACATTGAAAAGCATGTGTGAAAACTGCTCTGCTGGATATCCATAGAAATGCTTATAATTCTGTATTCTCCTAAAAATATCTTATATCAGAGACTCCCCATGAATCCTCATGCTATTCACCAACTTATCTCCCAGAGAAGGTGAAAGATTGAACAGAAGTCAATAAATTTGTAGAAAATAAAAGCCATCCAAAGCCACATTTGCCGATGACACGATCTTATGCATAAGAAACCCTAAAGACACAAACAACTGTTAGAATTCACAGGTGAAATCAGAAAAGTTGCAGATTACAAAATCAACATACAAAAATCAGTACTATTTCTATATACTAATCAGTCATCCAAAAAAGAAATTATGAAAAGAATTTCAGTTAGAATAGAATAAAAAAAAAAAAACACCAGGAGGAAATTTAACCAAAGCAGTAAAATATGTGTATACTGAAAACTATAAAACACTAAAAATAATTAAAGGTGTTATAAAATAAATGGAAAGATATCCTGTGCTTATCAATTGAAAGAATTAATATCGTTAAAATGCCTACATTACCCAAAGGGATATACAGATTCCATTCAATATTTATCAAACTTCCAATGTCATTCTCCACGGGAAGGGAAAAAAGCAATCTTAAAATTCATGTGGAACAACGAAAGACACAAAATAGCCATAGAAATAATCTTGATCAAAAAAGAATAAAGCTGAAGGCATCACACTACCTAATTTGAAAATATATTACAAAGCTATAGCAATGAAATCATCATAATACTGGCACAAAAATAGATTCATAAACCAATGAAATGCAATAGAGAACTCAGAAGTAAACCCACACAAATCAGTCAGTCAATTTTCTTCAAAAGCATTAAGAACACACGATGGGGAAAGGATAGGCTCTCTAATAAGTAATACCGGGACAACTGAATATCCACTTACAGAAGGATAAAATTAGACAAGTATCTTCCATACAAAAATCAACTCAATATGGAATTAAAGACTTAAATGTAATACACAAAACCATAAAACTACTAGAAGAAAACACAGGGGGAAGACCCACACTGTTCTCTGGTTAATGATTTCTTGAATAAGACCCTCAAAGCTCAGGAAACAACAGAAAAATGGAATTGCATTGGAAGTATCTACATAGTAAAGGAAACAACAACAGAATGAAGATACGATTTACAAATTGGAAGGAGATATTTGCAAATCATACATATGACAAGGGAATAACATCTAATATGCATAAGGAACACAAATACAAACTCAAGAACAAAAAAACAAATAGCTGATTTGAAAATAGGCAAAGGAAAAGTCATCTCTCAAAAGAAGATATACAAAGGGTCAACAGATAAATAAAACAAATGTTTGACATCTCTAATAATCAGGGAAAAGAAAATTAAAACCTTAATGAAGTATTATATCTGTTATAACAGTTACCATCAAAAAAGAGGAAAGAAGATAAGTGTTGTTGAGGATGTCAAGAAAAATTAACCCTATACACTGTTGATGGATATGTAAATTAGTACAGGTGTTATGAAAAACATTATGGAGGCTCCTGAAAAAACTAAAATAGAATTACTATATGATCTAGCAATGAGATCATATGGTAGAAATGAGTATGTTGAAGAGATATCTGCACTCCCATATTTATTTCAGCATCATGCACAAGAAGCAAGGTATCGAAGCAATGTCAGTGTCTACCAATGAATGGATGAAGAAAACATGATATGGTACACGCACACACGCACAACAGAACACTACACAGCTTTAGAACAGGAAGAAATTCTGTCATTCTGACAACATAAATGAATCTGGATAACATTATCCTAAGTGAAATAAGCTAAGGACAGAAAGGCAAATACTGCATAATCTCAGTTATATGTAGAATCTAAAAAAGTCAAACTCAGGCTCAGGACCTGTGGCTTACATGGCTAAGGCCCCAGCCACATACACCTGAGCTGGCAGATTCAAATCCAGCCTGGGCCCACCAAACAACAATGATGGCTGCAACAAAAAATAGCTGGGCATTGTGGCAGGCGCCTGTAGTCCCAGCTACTTGGGAGGCGGAGGCAGGAGAATCGCTTGAGCCGAGGAGTTGGAGGTTGCTCTGAGCTGTGACGCCACAGCACTCTACCCAGGGTGACAGCTTGAGCCTCTGTCCCCACCCCCCAAAAAGGTCAAACTCAAAGAAGAAGAAAGTTGAAGAGTGTGGTCATCAGAGATTGACAGGGAGCTGGAGAAAGGGGCCATGTGGATCAGAAGGTTCACAGTTTCAGTTAAACAGAAGGAATAAATTTTAGAGATTATAGCCCAGCATAGTGACCACAGTTAATAAATGCATATCATATACTTAACAGTTCCTAAAGGAATATACTTTAAATATTCTCACCACAAAAAATTATAACTAGATGAAGTTACAGATATGTTCATTAGCTTTATTTAATCTTTCTCTAAGGTATACATATATAAAATATCACATTTTCCCCATAAATGTATACAATTATTTGTCAAATAAAGAAAATAAGGAGAGAAAAGTAAGCAATGGTAAAATAAATTTTAAAGTTTTTCCATATATGATATTTTCCTTTTTCCTTTCTTTCTTTTTTTTTTTTTTTTTTTTTTGTAGAGACAGAGTCTCACTTTATCGCCCTCAGTAGAGTGCTGTGGAGTCACACAGCTCACAGCAACCTCCAACTCCTGGGCTTAGGCAATTCTCTTGCCTCAGCCTCCCGAGTAGCTGGGACTACAGGCGCCTGC
>CAUYRH010084437.1:0-25705 GCA_963574655.1 Perodicticus potto
TTTTTAATTTCATTTACTTACAATGATTTCAGAAGATATTACAAAGACACTAATATAATTAAAGAATCAGACTTTTGTGAACAATGACATCATTAAAACAAGCTTGTTTTCATTAACATGTCTATAAGAAAGAGATGATCATGTCAGTTTTCTTCATAACCAGGTTCACCATGGATAGGAAGGTTCTACCTTCCTTACCACCAAGAAGTTGCTGAAATCACAAGCTCCAGCCTCCATCGATGATGACAGGGTTACCAGTTACATAGGCAGACTGCAGTGATAAACACAAGGAGACAGAACAATTAACCAGGTATGACACAGGCTATGTTTTCTAAGTTTTCCTATAACTAGGATAACTAAACAATTTTGTCTTGTTTTTCTTAAAAAAAGAACTTAGAAAAATCTAAATTAAAGTTTGGAGATTTAGACTGGCTGAATGTTCTTGTGACCCAGAGCTAAGTGACCATTGGCTGGTGTCTGAGCAGGTATCACATTCTAAGAAGGGTCTGTTAGGACTGTTCTCAGAATCACAAAATTAAGAAGTAGTCATGTATAGCCATTCCCCAAATTAGGATAAAAGTGCAGGCTCAAATAGCACATTTCAGTTTGAAACTCAGAACTATTCAAAACTAGCTGAATTTTATGCCACCATAAAGTTTGAACATAAATGTGTCAGTCATGCTAATGACTAAACAGATTTTTTTAAAAAGATATGTTATATTTAGTTGATAGATATACACAGGGAATTCCAGGAGCTGAAGCATACTAAATGTGTTTTTAAAATTTACATGAATAATAATGATAATTATAATCTATTCAGCTATGAAAAAAATTCTATACTAGTTTCAGACACCCAAATCTGTATAAAATTACTAAAAGACTTATGAAAGTAATTACTATTTTAGTCGCATGGGTCTTTCATTTTCCAAAGAATTACACCTGATCCTTTCGGTAGAAGTTTAAAAATATTCTAACTGAAAATGAATAAAAAAGACTCAAATTTGTGTTCTTAGTTTTAAATTCATCTAAAATCTAAAATAATCAAAGAAGGAGGGAAAGACATCATAAAATGAGTACAAGAATTTTAAAAGTTCAGTATGTAAAAACTGATAATACACAGTAGATAAACTAGGGGGTTGTCACTTTACCAAAGAAAGAACCCAAGTCCTCCAAGTTCTTTTAAAAAGACAAGCTCTCAGCTCGGTGCCTGTAGCTCAAGCGGCTAGGGCGCCAGCCACATATACCAGAGCTGGCAGGTTCGAATCCAGCCCGGGCCTGCCAAACAACAATGACAACTACAACCAAAAAATAGCCAGGCATTTTGGTAGGCGCCTGTAGTCCCAGCTACTTGGGAGGCTGAAGCAAGAGAATTGCTTAAGTCCAAGAGTTTGGAGGTTGCTGTGAGTTGTGACACCACTGTACTCTACCTAGGGCAACAGTTTGATACTCTGTCTCAAAAAAAAAAAAAAAAGACAAGCTCTCTGTTACACATGACTCCTCTTGGCTCCTCTAAAATCCAAAGGTCCCTTTGTTGCATATTTCAAGCCAGGACATTTCCAAATATTTGGTAACCTAAACTCTGGCTAAACAAGGAATTCTCCCAAACAAGTCACTAGTAAATTTAACTTATCAGCAGTGCCCCAAATCAAATAAGCTCTTCTGAAGATAGAATTCAGAGAAATCATCAAGGTTAATGTGCTTTCCATCAGTAATTTATCCAGCAATTTCCTTGGGTGTTAACAACTGTCGTTAATACTGGGTGTCTCAAAACTCAGCATACATATGGAAAATGGGAAATTGTAGCTAAATATGCTTTTATTGGGCGGCGCCTATAGCTCATCGAGTAGGGTGCTGGCCCCATATACCGAAGGTGGTGGATTCAAACCCAGCCTTGGCCGAACTGCAAAACAGAAAAATAGCCAGGCGTTGTGGCGGGTGCCTATAATCCCAGCTACTCGGGAGGCTGAGGCAAGAGAATCGCCTAAGTCCAGGAGTTGGAGGTTGCTGTGAGCTGTGTGACGCCACGGCACTCTACTGAGGGCGATAAAGTGAGACTCTGTCTCTACCAAAAAAAAAATAAATAAATAATACTTTTATTTATAAAATACTCACTACAAAATTCCAAGATAGCTGCTGTTATGCAATTTTGCCTAGAAAGGGAGACTTTTGGAACGCCCTGTAATTCTGAGAAGTAAATGCTCTGTGACTCAAACATTTCAACCCCTTTATTTGTCACATTCACCTACCCCCCGGTATGCACTACTGAGCAGTAATATACCTCTTCACTCTTCCTTACGTCCCTTTCCTTCTTTCTTTTCAGACATTATAGTTTCCTGATTATGTAGTATTCAAAGACATAAATCAGAGGAGGATGTTCCTGTGCTCCACACTTTATAAACAGTTTTTGCTTTCGGTTCCATGCCACTTAAGAATGTACAATGGGGCTCGGCACCTGTGGCTCAATGGGCTAAGGCGCCAGCCACATCCACCTGAGCTGGTGGGTTCGAATCCAGCCTGGGCCCGCCAAACAACAATGATGGCTGCAACCAAAAATGGCCGGGCACTGTGTTGGGCGCCTGTGGTCCCAGCTACTTGGGAGGCAGAGGCAGGAGACTCGCTTAAGCCCAGGAATTGGAGGATGCTATGAGCTGTGATGCCACAGCACTCTATCTAGGGTGACAGCTTGAGGCTCTGTCTCAAAAAAAAAAGAATGTACAATGGACATTAAGGAAGAAACTGGTTACTAAGCAATGCAAAGTGGAAGAGATAGAATTAGGAATTTCCACAGATGACAAATGAGAATAGAAAAAAAGGAGCCAGTGGAACAAGTTACTGATAAAACTAAAAACACCACATGCCAACTCTGTGTTCTCTGGACACAATTATATTTGCTTAACCCTCTCCCCATCTCACCTCTCATAATCCTGGTGGTTCGGTTGTTTGAATTCTATTTACTCAGGGTTTCTCCAATTGTAATTTTTGAAAGTAACTATCTCTCAGAAAATTGAGAATTTTTCATGTATTTAGTCCTTCATTTTGTTTGCTACAAGATTTTATGACATGTAAGACGAAATGAGGAAGAGTCTGGCTCAGATCAAAGTGGCCTTTCTAGCAGCAAACTGAATCAGAACTTATCCCTATTTTATAAAAGCAGCATCTTAGCATATATATGCCATAAACTCTCTAAAATGAAATTATTTTGAGGAGCAAATTGTAGCCAGATAAGATTGAGGATAACGAACTCCTTGAGGAGAATAGTGCTTACTTCATCCGAAGCCAAATACACACACAGCATGGCTACTTCCTCTGCGGTCGCAAATCTTCCCGTCTTTTGCCTTTTCAGGAAATCCTTCCGTGCCTGTGATCAAAGACCATACCAAACATCAATGATGGCGCTGCCATATGTGTTCACCTGTGTCTCCTTGGAGGCATCCAAAGCAAGAGGAACCACTGGCTTGTTGCCTAAACAAACCATCAATCAGGGTTATGGTCACTGAAAATAGTTTGCCCCAATATAAACTATTTGTATTCTAGTAAAACCCACTAATATTATGACAGGTGAAGGTGATATCACTTACTGATATTAAAGATGAGGGCATTTTGTTTTCATTTTTAAAAATTGTGGCAAAATACATGTAACATAAAATATACCATAATATAATGTAATCTAATTAGATTACCAAAATCTAATGTAAGTGTGGAGTTCAATAGTGTTTAAATACGTTACATTGGGTGGCACCTGTAGCTCAGTGGGTAGGGCACTGGCCACAGACACCAAGGCTGGTGAGTTCGAAATCAGCCTGGGCCAGCTAAAACAACAACAGCAACAACAGCAACAACAAAAAATTGCCGAGTGTTGTGGCAGGCGCCTGTAGTCCCAGCTACTTGGGAGGCTGAGGCAAGAGAATTGCTTAAGCCCAGGAGTTTGAGGTTGCTGTGAGCTGTGACGCCATGGCACTCTACCCAAGGTGACAGCTTGAGACTCTGTCTCAAAAACAAAACAAAACAAAACATTATATTGTTGTGCCACCATGACCACTATCTCCAGAATTCTTTTCATCTTGCAAAACTGAAACTCTATACTCATTAGGCAATAACTCCCTTTTCTCCCCTCCCTAATCCCTGGCAACCACCATTCTACTTTCTGTCTCTACATTTTTCTGCCCTATGTAAGGAAGATATAGGCAAGGGTATTTTTTAACCGAAAAGTTTAAACACATTTAAAATGCTAGATATACCTCTTCGGGATTTAGTCTGGCTTGTATTCTTTCTTGCAGAGATGGGGTATCAACCGTTCCTAAATCAAAGGGGGACATTCAGCTTGGTTACTTACTTAAAGTGGAAAAGAAATTAATAATCAAATTGTCGATTTCCTTTTTATGTAACAATCAGTGAAATCCTTCTTCTTGACTTAAAATGATCATTTTATCTTCGTCTGCCTGACTTCTTATTTAATAGGCTTGTAACTTCCTTAACATTTCTATGATTTTTAACAACCCAGACTACGAATTTTTTGTGATATGAGGCAGGGACTCTGGGTGAATCATCCCGCATTCTGAAGGACAAATTTCAGTCACTTTGCATTTAAATGATGCTTTGTGGATTTTAAGCACTAATCGATGTATTATCTCAGCTAATCCTTATAACCCTGAGGTACAGATAAAATCATACAAGCCCTTTACCAGTCCAAAACCATTCTCTGCTGTCAGATTCACTGTGGGAATTCTTGGAGACAACTCCATGGCTGCCATAGTCCTCTGTAATTTCTATGCTTCTAAGTTTTCCTCATCACTTCTTACCTATTTTCACTGGTTTCAAATTCCTAGGTTTCAAGTTCCTAATCAAAAAAAGTTTAAGTTGTTTCACTTTAACAAAGAAAAATAAGAACAATGTTAAAATTTTTAAAAATTTCATTTAGTTCTCATTCCTCTATAGCAGGTTCCCCAGACTTTTTTGTTAATTTGTATAATACATGCATTCTCTTTAGAGGTTCTTTTAATCAGATTGAGTAGTACTCTGGGAAATCATGAGCTCTCTGATACCCTCAGCTTCATCTTTACACCATGTCTGAGTGTGTCACAGATCTGATCTTTACTCAGAAAGAGTAAAATTTCTTAATTTTAGCATCATTTGCCATTTTTCTGGAGAAGCTAGGAATCTTTAAAATCAGTAGACCCAACTCCATTTCGGAGCCCTTTCTTTAGGTTACCTCTCTCTTCTCACATTTTACTATAAGCAGGCAGCACTTTCAAGGTGGAAAATGCCTTAGCTAGATCACCAAGAACAGATAGATAGAACACTTTCTATCTTTCCATCCCTTCTGGCAACAATGTTGATAACCTCTCTGAAACCACATAACAAAGATCCCTTTTTTATCCAGTTTCCAATACTATTTTCAGCACTTCCCTCATCAACAGCCTCCTTAAAGTCCAAAGTATTACCAACGATGTGCACTTTAAGCTTTTACTAACACTGTCCTCAGCGTCCTTAGTTTTCACAGCATCCTCCCACTGAGGTAAGTGAGCGTTGTATTTTATGTGTGGCTGGTATACTGATGTCTATTCAATGAAAACCGTAGAGCGAGTCCATGTCCTTAGAGGACGTCCACTGTCCCTGGACTCTGCTGTGCCCATGGCACAGACTGCCAGACCATGCCATAGTCTACATAAGTCTGGTTGAAGAGTCATGACTCTACGATCATCAGCACCATCCCAGACATACTCATGCCTCCTCACATTTTCTGTAGTGACTGGTTCAGTGAGTCACAGAGAGTTCCTTGTCCCATGGAATTTGCTAGCATATTTTCCAATCTTCTGATAAGTTCAGCTGCTGAAACAACCACATTTTCCAAATCAGTAGGCCATTTATTCCAGTAGGTAAAGGGCACCAAGAATAGCTAGACTCAAGTATCAGGGTATACATCCATCCCAGTGAAATTCTCTCTCCTATATTCTCTTTTTTCTTAGTGTTGCCTATGTTTACTATTTCTACTCCAAGGAAAATAAAACATCTTTCAATCACTGAAATTCTGTAGGTTACAGGATATTTAGTTTTCCCTCTTTCAGTTAGTGGTTTTCAACCCAGGATTCAGTCACATCTCCTGCAGGACTTTCTAAATGACAGTTATCACTACCAACTCCTTCCCTAAACACTGGAACGTCCTTCATGTTTGGAAAGGTCCCACAGGTAATTCTGAAGTACTCCCCCTCCACAACCTGCAACATACGTTGTGAACTTCTGAGGGAAACCTTGATCCTGGATATGCAATATTTAATTTCTTTTCAGAGGACATCAATAATCCTTATTAGGCATCCTGTTTTCAGTTTAAATAGGTGGAACCACGTGTGCACCTACATAGTCACTTAGAAATCACTATAGATACACAAACAGTTACTGAAAAAAGGAAAGGTCTGCTTTTCTTCTTTCCTTTATATGAGGGATGAGAGGGATCAGTATTCCTTTTTGATAAAGAGCAAGATAGCAAGTGTTTTGGCTTTGAGAGCCATTTGATGTGTTTCAACTATTTAACTCTGCCATTGTAGCATGAAAACAGTCATAGATAATACACAGCAAATTGGGTGCTAATGTGTTTCAATAAAACTTTATTTACAAAACAGGCAGTCGCCCAGATTTGGCTGCCAGACCATCGTTTGCTAATCCCCTTTTTACAGCATAAAGGAAGGTCAGTTCCTTTTTTTTTTTTTTAATTTATGGGCCACTGGAAGTAATTTATGACTCTAGTAAATCCCTGTTCTGCGAAGCTCCCCTTGCTCTGTCCCTGCTGCCCTGAGTACAGTCCACTTTCCACATTTCCCCTCACAAGGGGATCCCTAGTTTGCCTCCAGAACTTGCCCAGTCATGTCTCTTAGCCACTTGATTCTGCACAGTCCCGCATAGCTGAGTAGCAACCCTTCATACCTGTGGCTCATTCCTCATGACTTAATATTTCTTTCCCAACTTAAAACTGCACTGTTATATCTTCTTGAACCTGGGCCCTTTCTCTTTGGAATGTTTCTCAATGACAGAAATATAATAAAACGTGGTGAATAAGCTTATGTAGCTATCTTGCACAGTGGCAAACTCAATGTCAGAAAGGCCAAGATCATAGCCGACGGGGCCTGACTCACCTGGGCACACACAATTGCACCTGATACCCTGCTGTGTGAAATCTGCAGCCACAGACTTTGTGAGGCCAATCACAGCTGCCTTGGTTGTGCTGTACACGCATCTGTTCTCAACTCCTGAGGGTGAAGGCAAGGTTCAATAATTGAAGGAATCAAAAACATAGTTTTGTTTATGAAGTTAACACTAATAGCTTCCCCCAGTAGCCATGTCAGGCTTCCTTCCAACTTCCCCTTTAAAAAAATTGCTATCAGGTTTTCTGCTTTAATAGGGCCAGTTTCTGAATCTAGGAAGATAGTATCACAACTTCATAGAGACTCGGGTGTTGAAATGCTGCGCTGATGTAACAGAAGTAGCCTTAGTTTTTCATCTTCACTCAGTATAATCCCTAGGCAGATTCCAAAAGAAAGTAAGAATCAAGAATGAAACAATACAACAAGGGGCCTGGGCCCTTCATCACATTCTTCTCTTATGCATGTTTAACGTGTACATCCTTGCGGTGAGAAGGACAGTCATCTCAGCAGCAATTTCATTTTAAACTCACAAATCCATCTGTGCCAGTCTGTGACATTATCTGCACTTTGCACTGCTATCTTGGTCTTTCAACTTGATTTCTCTCTCATGGCCCAGATCAATTAATTGTCTTAGTGAAGCATTCCACAAACCCAAGGGCAGAGTTATTTTTCCTGTTGGGACAGCTCCTCAGGCAAACCTCTGTTATGATACTATCACGGTGTCTGCCTGCCTGGCTCACTCTTGTGGACTGTGAATTCTTTGTGCAGGGGGTGTGGAGGGGTTGGGGGTAGGCACATGGTGAGTGTACAAAACATCATTTTTAACTAATTAAATGACAAATGTTTTCTTCTCCATTTCAATGTTCAATGTTCATTTTTATATCCACTAGAAAGGCAGTAGAGCAGGCAAACCCCTGCAAATTTGTGTTTCATTTTATCACTGGCTTGCATTTAAAATGAAAAGTCTAATGGCTAAACAACTTAATAATAACTTTTTAAAAAGTGGTTTTGAAATTATGACCATTTGATTTAATGATCTTTACTGTGCCTGTTTTCGAAACCCATAGCTCATAACTGTGTGTGTGTGTGTGAGAGAGAGAGAGAGAGAGAGAGAGAGAGAGAGAGAGAGAGAGAGAGAGAATCCTCTAAGGAAAACAGACCTACCTTTGATGCTGGAAGCCACAGAGGACATGTTGATAATATTTCCAGATTTCTCAGCAAGCATCTGCCAAAACAAAACAAATACCAAAAAAACCCATTCTGCAGGGTATAAAAACTACCTGGTTAAAAGATTTGCATTTTACATTTACTTACAGTTTGCAAAAACAATTAAATCATCTTATTAGCTATTAATATTACATCCAGTTAAGCTGTCTTTCTTTCTTTCTTTCTTTTTTTTTTTTTGCTTTTTTGAGACAGAGTCTCACTTTGTCACCCTTGGTAGGGTGCTGTGGTGTCATAGCCCACAGCAACCTCAAACTCTTGAGCTCAAGCGATCTTGCCTCAGCTTCCCAAGTAGCTGGGACTATAGGCACTCACCACAATGCCTGACTAGTTTTTCTATTTTTAGTAGAGACAGGGTCTTGCCCTTGCGCAGGCTGGTCTTGAACTCCTGAGCTCAAGAGATCCACCTGCTTCAGCCTCCCAAAGTGCTAGGATTATAGGCGTGAGCCACCACGCCCGCTCAAGTAAGCAGTCTTAATAGTAAACTCACAACACCTCATTAACCATTGCTAGGAATTGGTGGCTTGTGTACACACAAATTAGGTTTCCTGAGGGGATTACTGTCTTCCCGTGATGCAAGGGCATTAGCAAGACCAAGAATCAACTCTGAGCTAAATGAAATGGGAAAGAATGTTAATCGTTACTGTGTGTTCCTAATACTAGGAAACTATTCCTCCATTCAACACATATTTGTTGAATACCTACTGTGATCAGGTATTAGGCTAGGTCCAGGAGATTGAAAGATCAACAACATAGACCCAGGCTTCAGGGAGCCACCAGCCTGACTGGAGTGGCTGGCTTATCCCCCATGCAGTGACAGCAGAGCCCTCCACAGAGCTCCAACAGGAGGGCAGGACAAGAAGAGACCAGTTCAGGCCAGGAGGCACTGAGGGGGACTTCCTGAAGAGGAAGTATATGGGCTGACTTTTGAAAACTAGAGTACTAATCAGAAAAATAAAGGGTGTTTTAAGCAGAGGGTGCCACATAAAAGCTTCATCAGGAACTGGAGGAGGGGATGGGGCTGTCTGGAATGCAGGTGTGGGAGGGAGGAAGCTGCAGAGGTCAACAGGGACTAAATTTAGGAACTTAGGTGTTACCCTAAGGCAATGCAGTGACACTGAGGTTTTAAAGCAGAGGAGGAGTGGCATGTTCAGATTTGGGGATTACAAAGCTTACTCTGGTGCCACACAGAGACCGGTGGAGGCTGATGCAAGATTCAGAAAAGGTGTGTCGAAAGCAGAGCTGCAGAAATACTTGCGGGTATCACAGGAGGGATGGCTCAGGCAGGATGGGCAGCCCTCACTCATTTAGGGCAGTGTTTCCTAAAACACCTCCTTCAGAATTCCCCAACATGTAAATTTATTAAGAGGAGGGCATTGGGCTGTTTTGTCTTCCTAGACAGTATACACAGTAGGCAGTCAATACATTCTGATGAAGTAGGATCTCCTGGGGTGCTGGTTTACAATGCAGATTGCTAGGCCCTGCCCGAGACCTAAAAGAACACATAAGGAAAAAAAGCTATTCTAGGCTCAGTGCCTGTAGCTCAGTGGTTAGGGTGCTGGCCATATACACCAGGGCAGGCGGGTTCAAACCTGGCCCAGACCTACTAAACAATGACAACTGCAACAAAAAATACCAAGCATTGTTGCGGGCACCTGTAGTCCTAGCTACATGGGAGGCTGAAGCAAGAGAATCACTTAAGCCCAGGAGTTTGAGGTTGTACACCATGGCACTCTACCAAGGGTGACATAGTGAGACCCTGTCTCAAAAAAAAAAAAAAAAGCTACTCTGAATTACAAAGTTTTCAAATAAACTTGCCCCAATTATAACATGTATGTATGTTTTCAAGAATGTAAGTATATGCATATATTCAAAGGCATAACACCCATGAATGTTTTAGAGGAAGAAACAGGAAGTTGAGAGAAATCCTGGCTACTGGGCACAAAATTCTCAGTGCACCTGCTGACTGGGCAGAGGACCCCAACAATGAGTAGGAGGTGATGGAGGGCAGGAAAGCAGCGGAGAGTCACAGCACCTAGTGGGGGAAAGGAAAGACCATAAACTGTAGAAAACAGGGGAAAGCCAGGACGTGTAGGTGTTATGTGTTTAAAAATCAAGAAAATCAAGTCAAGAAAGGGGTTTCTAAAGAGAAGAAGTCTTAATGGACAGTGTAAAGGGTCTAGAGGGGAAAGAAAAAACCCCTCAGTTCTGTTGGGTTTCTTTAGCAACTTTCAGAAAAAGAGGTGTAGCAACAAGGAAGGCGAATGGTTGAATGGACACAGGGCTGGGGTGGCCATGGTCCACCTTCTGGTACTTTTCTCACTTTATGTCTTCATATTTAGCTACTGATTATAGCTAAGAAAACAGAATCCAAAATAACCCCAAGGTACTGGGCTGAATGGACTAAGTGGATACAAGACTGATATAACCCAACCAAGTCAAGAAAGAAAGCAGGAGAAAAAAATATGTAACTCGAATGTGTAGGGGCTGTTTTTTTGTTGTGGGTTTTGTTGTTGTTATTTTTTCTTGAGACAGAATCTCACTCTGTCACCCTGGCTAGAGTGCCATGGCTTCAACCTAACTCACAGCAACCTCAAACTCCTGGGAGAGCTCAAGCAATCCTCCTGCGTCAGCTTCTGGAGTAGCTGGGACTACAGGCACCTGCCACAATGCCCAGCTAATTTTTCTATTTTCAGTACAGACAGGGTCTCACTCTTGCTCAGACGCCTGGGCTCAAAGGACCCTCTTGCCTTGGCCTCTCATAATGGTAGAATTACAGGTGTGAGCCACTATGCTGGCCTCAACTATGTTTTTCTACATAATAAAGGGACCATAAATTAAATGGAGTCCTTATTAAAAAGGCCAGGAACATCGGTAAAGTATAATGGTGTTGAAATCTAAGCCTTAAAATTGTTCTGTCTCATCCAATTTAGCAAATAATGCAACCTATTTTTAATACATATAACCCAAATTTATATATAAAGATGGGCTATCAAATGGGTTCAGTCTCCACTCTTCTGAAATGCATAATTCCTGAGGCAAAACCTCAGAATATAGTCACTAGGCCATGCTAGCTCTTCCCCTAATACTCACACTATCCGTTCAAGTCCCTCTGCTGCTTCTAGAGCTCAGTGTCCTTGTCCCCTCCATGCTGTCTTCCCACCCCAGCTCAGGACCCACCATCATGGTGTAATGCTCTTCCTGGCTCCACATGTGACAGCCCTATCTGGCAAGTATGACTATAAAGTGAAGTCCCTCATACATTATAACGTTATATAGGAACAATCTCCTAGAAACTTGGGTGGGGGCTAGAAAGATCCCTACAATTCCCCCCTGCTATATGTAGATAGTTTAACTCTGACCCAGCCTTCCTGTCCCATTGGCCAGAGCTCAACAGTGGCAGACCCTGGCAAGTTGGATTTCTAAAGGTTCAATGGTTGACCTCCACCTGGATTGACAACCTTGATTCATTTATTCATTCAAATGTTTGCTGAGCATTTCCATGTGCTGGGGACTCTCATAAGCTATAGCAAGGGAAAAAAAAAAGCAAGACAACAAATAAACAAATGCAAACAACACAGACATCCCCAAATTCTTTACCCTAACAGATTTTCTCTTCTAGTGGACCTTGGATCTTGCATTAACTTCATACGCTATTTTCAACTTATTCTCCATCTTTTCACTGATCTTGCAGACTTGGAATGCTTTTCTGTGTATTTATCCTTGAACAAAATATTTCCCACAAGTGTTCCTATGTTCTGACCACCTGACCTTTGAGATCTGTCTAGACTCCAAATCCTGGCTTCCCCTGGAAAGTTCTAACCTGGCATATGTGCGTCACAGACAATCCTAGATAATTAGGGTTGGAAGTGATTGTGTAATCTATCACCTGCCCTTTTCAATAGAAGAAATAGACACTGAAGGTGCCAGTGCCATCTCCCAGGTCACACGGCCAGTCAGGAGCAGAGCTCAGATTCTACATAAGGACTTCTGGCAACTGTGTCTGAGACCAGGAGTCAAGCTGGTCAGGTCACATTAAACAAGTGGCACTGCTACCTTCTGATTCTACTCCCCAGTCACTAATATCTATTGGGACTTTTAACAAATATAGTTTTTGGCTCAAATGGATAATTGTTAAGATGTTTTAAATCACAGGCAAATTCACTAATTTGCAAGTTAGTGTTCCTATATTTTAAAAGGTAACACTTACAAGTTTAAATTTCACTCTACTGTACCTCACCCCTACCCTCTTATTTGTAACACATTTGAGACATAAAGTATGCTGGTTCTGCAAATGAGTCTTGTACATGTGCAACAGTCTTATCCGCCATGACCTAAGCTTTCTACTTCTCCTACGGCCTCTGCTCCACTACAATATCCTATGCTAAGGATCTGTTTTCAAAAAATACATTCAAGTTTCAAATAATATAGATTCTCATAAATGCCAAATAGGCAAAAAAAGGCAACTTAAGCTTATAAAAAATTTGCTAGTTCAATTTTGGACCCACTGAGATCCCTTTTAGGCACTAAGCAAGTAGATTTGGTTTAAAAAAAAATCCTTCAGTACTAAGTCAGTTTCTCTAATTTTCCCGGATCCTACTTGACGTGAGGTTGAGAAAAGCATCAGCCCTGCTGTGCCATTTTCTCCTGCTCTGTGTTGGACGTATTCATTCGGCACCATCAGTCAGCTAATCTGGCTGGAATGGAAGGGAAAGATGATTCTTCTGCACTTCTTTAGGGTTCAATTTACAACTTTGAGCTGAGCAGGGGCTGTGCTCAGTCAACCCCTTTAACTCTCTGAGCCCAGGCTGCTGTTACAACCAGCTTACATCCTCAAAGTCATGGATGTATGTTTCCATATTTATACGCCCAGAGCAATGAACTAAACAAAACCTACATAGTGTTTTATACCAAAAGGCACTTAATGTTTGTTTGTAAAATAAAATTAGAAACATTGAGGAGATGTGTGAAGGCTTGAGATCCAACAGAAGCAGACTCAGGAGGAAGGTTCTCTTTAGGACACACTGTCTCTCACCTCTGTGGCTCAGCTAAAAACAAGAGTGAAAAGGGGAAGCCTCAGGGTATACTTCTGTGCCTAGACATTGAGATTCATGAAGTGGCAGAACTGTCTGGCTTCAAACCTTAGTTCTAACCTCTCAGTTCATCTTTCGTACAGTGGGTGATAAAACAGTACCTGCGTTATAGGATCAGTCCAGTCCTATGTGCCTCCTTGCTAGTCCTTCTGCCTCGAGCTCTCTCCCCAGGCATCTGAATGATTAGGTCCTATCTTCATTTTAATCACTATGAAAATTCCACCTTACCCAGCGAGGTTCAACAGGGCCTCACTGATAACCTACCTTCTTTTTCTTCATACTACTTATAACCACATATTATATGTCTATTTAATTACTTATTGTCTCTTACCCCCAATAAAGGGACTTCCCTTACAAAGGGACTTTGTTTAGTTCATTGATGTGTTTTCCACATCTTACACAGAGCCTGGCATATAGAAAGTGCTTAACAAAGACTCCCTGAATGCTGGGCACAGTGGCTCATGCCTGGAATTCCAGTATATTGTGAGGCTGAGACCAGAGGAGCACTTGAGCTCAGGAGTTTGAAACCAGACTGGATGACATACCCAGACTACATGTCTACAAAAACATAAGAAAAATTAGCTGGGCATGTTGGTGCAAGCCTGTAGTCCCAGTTACTTGGGAAGCTGTGGCAGAAGGATCCCTTAAGCCCAGGAGTTTAAGGATACAGTGACCTATGAGGATGCCATTGCAATCTAGTCTGGTGACTAGAGTAAGATTCTGTCTCAAAAAAAATAATATATATATATATGTGTGTGTGTGTGTATGTGTGTATACATATATATTTCTTGAATGGATGAACTGGAAGGTTAAATGAACGCCTTGGTATGAATGTCCCATGCATGTTTCTAGTGCCCAGCATGGAGCCCGATGTGGAGTTCATGCCAGTAATGGGGTCTTACTTTAGGAAGGAAGGCCTTGATCATCAGATACATGCTGCGGACATTGAGGTTCATTGAGAAGTCCCAGTCTTTCTCTTCACAGTCTAGGATAGTTCCATGATGGACAAAACTGAAAATACAATTAAACAGTTGGCGGTGGGGGGTTTGCCATTAAAAATTTCCATTTCCTGATCCCTTCTACCATCACTTGTTCATTTAACCCAAGTCTCCCGTATCAAGACTTTAAAGAATTCACAGTATTACTTAATACTTTAGGTTAGTTAGAATCCCAACCACTTAAGTTAGAATATGGCATCTGAAAACAACATCCTTCTTTTATAAGAAGGCAAGAATTTGGGGTCATCAAACATAGCAAGGTCTACACCAATTGCATTGGAAACATCAACACCAATGTCATTAAAAACAAACAACAAATACCGGAGAACAGGACATCTGCCTTACCTGATTCCTACTGCAAGAGCAACAGTGCCCTCAGGTGGCACAGAGTTAGCATTTTGAAGGGAAATCAAAATTGCAAGGAAAACAAGTGTCTCAACATCTCAGAGCAGTGAAGAAAAATTGATGCTATGGAGTTCTAACGCGTGGGATGGTACATGAGAGATGTTAAGACTGAAAAAAACAAACCTATAAAAAGACCTTCACTCTTTCCAGTCACACCTCCAGAAGGAAGCTTCCTAAACCCTGGAAACTTATCGATTCGGTCCTCTGGACTAACTGAACGATACAAGTAATTATAAATTACTGTTGGCTGTGGTTGCCGTGAACCCCAGTACCTCCAGCACTACTGGAATGTCAGTTTGCTGACAGCAGGATACACATACTATAGTTCTATATCCCCTATACTGCTGGAAATTTAATGGAAGCTCAAAAACTCACTTTGCTAACTTTTTGGGTATGTTCTTATATGAGAATGGGCAAATTATTTATAAAATAGATCATCAGAAATTACTGCTTTAATTTAATTTCCATATACTTAACACATGATCCAGCTTTGTATCAGTACCAGTTGTCTTGAGTAGATCTCAACTGCTCCAGGTCATTTCAACCTCTATAGCTGTCTTTATTGCTGAATTTATGTGTACTAAACGTGCTGCCTTGCTGGATGCAGTGGCTTACACCTGTAATCCTAGCACTCTGGGAGGCCAAGGTGGGCAGATTGCCTGAGCTCATGAGTTCTACACCGGCCTGAGATAGAGCGAGACCCCATCTCTAAAAATAGCCAGGCATTGTGGCCGGTGCCTGAGGCTGAGGCAAGAGAATCACTTAAGCCCAAGAGTTTGAGGTTGCTGTGAACTATGACCCCACGGAACTCTGGAAGTCTATCCGGGCGACAAAGTGAGACTCTGTCTCAAAAAAAAAAAAAAAAATGCTGCCTGAAATCTAGCCCTATTTCCCAAGGAATATGTCATGGTTTGCAATGAATAATTTTGACATATGATCAAAATTCTTTTAATAAAATTCCTGGAAAACTTTGTATAAGGAAAGTAAAATTAAAAAGTTACAAATTACCCGGCAACATTGAAGAGAACATCGAGCCTCTCAACTTCATTGGCGAACTCATCAATCTGTTTCTTCTTTGTGACATCCAAGACCCGAATTTGAATACCTAAAAAAATAAAAATGATGCTATTTACCTTAACCATAACAAACGTTTAGCTTTGGAGACTGGCTGTTCTGAAGTCTGAAATGAGAAGACTGTAGCCTCCCGTTAGGCTTCCTAGGATTGTTCACCTAATTACTAGGGTCTCATTATAAACTGAAAGTCCCATCTTGACCCCCGCCTGTAACACACCGTTGCTCTTTGTCTGTGTCCTAGTGGAGTAATGAGGGGCCCTTCTGAGTGATGACCCCACAGTGAGGTCTGACTGACCTGCAGTAGAAGTGCCCCAGTGAGCCAGCAGGAGTCCCTGGGAGTGGGCCCCTTGTAGCCTTCCCTTCCCCCCATAGACTGAGCTGCTGGTACCTGCACAGCACGCTGAATTCTGTCTGAGTGAGGGGCGGGAGAGGGCAGGGGCCGTGGATACAAGAGTGTTTCTATTTGTGAGCTTCCCCTTCATGCCATTTCTGTTATTTATTAGAAATGACTCTGTGAGTCAAAGGTATTGGCACGTATTTCAGGACTAAATTTTCATTGCAAAGAGAACTGAGGGGGTCAGAAGAGGGGATGGAACGCTTGATGGCTAGACGAGAGATTCACGCTATACTAGTTACTACAACACCCTGAGAGATTCACGCTATACTAGTTACTACAACACCCTGAATGTTCTCTAGTAAAAGCTGCATTTTAAAAATATATATGGTCTATTTATTAATACTTTTGAACACAGAAAGAAAAGATTAATAAAGGGAAGACTGAAATTTTGTTTCAGAAACACCTCTTTACCTTTGAACTTTCCTGGTATAGCAGCTTTACTTTGACTTGTTGAAATTAGAACTTAACATATTCTTTTTTTTTTTTTTAAATCAGCCAGAGGCCCCAGTGAGGATTGAACTTGTGACCCCTGTTTATAAGACCAGTGCCTTAACCACTGAACTACAGAGGCCAGCACTTGACATATTCTAATTCAGATAACTCATCAAGGAATCAAGTTGTGTTTGATTACATAACCTGCCCTATTTGGCTGGAACAATGATCTCCCAAATGGGAGATCTCTGTTCTAATTTCTTTCACAGTAACTGTAATTGAAGTCCTTTGATGTTGGAGTTAGGTTCTGGGTGGTGCACA
This sequence comes from Perodicticus potto, assembly GCA_963574655.1. Classification (NCBI taxonomy): domain Eukaryota; kingdom Metazoa; phylum Chordata; class Mammalia; order Primates; family Lorisidae; genus Perodicticus; species Perodicticus potto. The sequence goes on from CAUYRH010084437.1 coordinate 17,081, forward strand.
CCTGAATAATTTGGGTAATCTTAGGGTTTCTCATCAACATGTGTGATTTTAGGGCTGAACTGTCTCCAGTATGGTAGCTACTAGACACCCGTGGCTATCAAACATTTGAAAAACAGCTAGTGTGACCTGAAATATGCTATTCATGTAAACACACATGAATTTTAAAGATTTAGTATGAAAATGTTGGAATGCTGGTCAAAGGTACTATCTTGCTGTTATCTGTACTAGTTACTAAATCATTAGCTGCAGCATAGTAACCATAGTTATAATAATGTATTGTATGCTTGAAATTTGCTCAGAGAGTAAATGTTAAATATCCTCACCAGACTCACACACATACACATGCGTGCACACACACAAAGGTAACTATGGACGTGGTGGATGTGTTAATTAGCTTGACTGTGACCATCATTTTACGATATATATCAAAACAGCCTGTTATGTTCCCTGAATATATGTAATTTTTATTTGTCAATTATACCTCAATATAGCTGAAGAGAAAATTGGTGATGGAAGCTTATAATAAAATTCCAACTTTTAAATAAGAATAATAGTATAAAAAAGAATATAAAATATTCTATTAATAATTATTTGTATTGTGTGCACTTTGAGATGATACTGTAGGTATATTTAGATTAAACAAAATACATTATGAAAATCAATTCTAACTTTTTTCTTTTTACCTCTTTAATGTGGCTACTAGAAAATTTAAAATTATATATTGGCTCACATCACACCATTATTGGACAGTACTGCCCTAGGGGAAGGCACAGAAGTGAAAAGTTGTTACTGAAAGTTAACAAAACCATTGTCAAATTTTCACATGTAACTCTGTAATTAAGAACGGAATCCCTCAACATGTTGGCTAAATAAAAAAAATTTAAGTACACATTTTCAACTTTTTTAATATATGTAAGTTCATAGATTTTTATCTGTAGGGTCACAGAATGTAGATATGATATCAAGAGAGCTGGAATATAACAAAAGAAGGCCCAAAGAGCTAAGCGGCTAATTTTGTTTCAGCACATGAGTATCATTCTTTTATAATGCCTTGCAGATTCTGGATCCCAAGTTCAAGCTGCTAAGTTGCTTACCAGGGTACTTTTCCAGCTCTTGAAGTTTGGACTCATTGATATCTGTGGCTATAACTTTGGCACCTTCTCTTGCGAAAGCCTGATAGACACAAAGTACAAATAAATCCTTTGCTTATTTATTAACCTGCTCTCATGAATGGCAAGTCATTTGGCCCCTTGTCTTATTATCTTATTTGTCTTTTATCTTACTTCCATTGTTGTTGTCTTCCCTATAAAATGGGTAGAATTTCAAATTATCTAGGGTCATCCCCTTCTCTGTTGTTACTATTGTTAGAACAAGGTGACATACATTGTGCTTATCATCTCAATTTGTTCCTTTAAGTAATACCAAACAAAATTGTGGTTTTTAAAAGTCACAACTCTGTTTTGAACTCCTATCAAAATGCTGCTATTCTGTGATAAAAGACTACATGCCATTTCTGAGCAAGTGACTGACCTCCAAATAGTAAGAGAAAAATGGGTTATTTCAACACTTTTCCTCTTAAGAATATACTAGTGCTTTCATAAATATCAAACGGTAACTTTCCATTATACTTAAGGTGCATCATTAGCTCAGGTGGGGGGGATAAGGTAGGAGAAGTTGATATAAATCAGGAGAGAAAGGCAATCCGACCATCTTAAAACTCTGGCGTCCATATGTCAATTGACTTAATATCAGAACCCATGGACCCCTGAAAAGTCCCTGCAGATTTATTATGGTGAAATAAAGAAAGTGAGGCAGAATTAAGTTTCTCAGAGTCAAAGGTGATCACTGATGTCACATAATAAACACATGAAGTATTCATTCCTACATCTGCCTGGGGTCAGGAATATTGACTTCTTTATTTATTTTGTAACTTAAGACAACAAAAGCAAAAAAGTTAAAAAAAAAAAAAAGTAGAACAGAATTAAATAACCCTGGCATAAGCCCACATAATTCAATACCTCAAAAGTTAAGAACCAAACGACAAAGATAATAACTTACTAATGCAGTTGCCCGGCCGATCCCCTGAGCAGCAGCTGTCAGGACAATGACTTTCCCATCAAGTCGACCCATAATGAAACCTGTAATTTAATCTAAAAACATAGGACTTTAAAGGGTTACACTGTGGCACATGGTCTTGGGAGCAGTAACAGCTGGAATGAACAGTTCCATGAGCTCCTTTAAGAACTTGAAGGCACTATCTCTGGGCAAATGGTCCCATCATCTAAGCTCTCCAAGAGGCTCGGCACCCGTAGCTCAGTCCTTAGGGCACTGGCCACATGTGCTGGGGCTGGGTTCAAGTGGGCCATGGCCTGCTAAAAACAACAATGACAACAATAACAAAAAAGAAAAATAGCCGGACATTGCGGCAGGCGCCTGTAGTCCCAGCTACTTGGGAGACTGAGGCAAGAGAATCATTTAAGCCCAAGAATTTGAGGTTGCTGTGAGCTGTGACACCATAGTACTCTACTGAGGGTGACATAGTGAGACTCTGTTTCAAAAATAAATAAAAGAATAAATAAATAAAAATAAACTCTCCAAGGACGCTGATTCTTACTCTAGATACCTTTCTAAGTAGATCTTTCTCTAGTACCTATCTAGCAGTGGGTTACTTAGTGTACGTAAGTGTACTTAATGACTGGTTCGACAGACATTGGACTTTAGCTCAACTTTTGCTTCCTTCAGTACCCAGGGAGGACAGCTTCTGCCAGCTCTCACAACCTTACCTACTTCCTTCCTTGTTTTCTCTCACACCAGTATTTCCCCTAAGAAAATTCTGTGTATGCTTGATTCTGTCATCAGAGTCTGTTTCCCACAGGACCAGATTAACAGAACCACCTTATAAGAATAGGCTCCAGGGACCAGCTTACAACTCACTGATGTTCCCCAATTATGTTTGCATTTGTTAGGTGATGGGGAAACTGAGCTTTTACAGTGCTTGACCTACTTTGAGGCAAGGAACCTTTTAGTGATTTTTTTCCCCCTCTTCTTACAAGAGAGATAAAATTTCACTTTACATGTAAAAGAGTTAAGAGGAAAATTCAAAATATTCTTTAGAAATAGACTCCAATCATCTTTACCCTCCCGTAATCCTCAGCCTGGTGTATTAAAAGCTATTATTTTACAACACTGTCACATGATATTGGGCACTGCAGAGGCTCATCTCAAAGGTTTAGCAAGGAATCTTTGACCCCCCCACAGAAGCACTTACTGAACAATTGCTAAAGCACAAAGCAACCGTTTTGCTCACTCTGAAACCTTTGCTGGTCTTTTTCTAGAACCAGATTTTAGGATGAAAGTCTTAACACTAACTAAATTGCATTCTCAAACTAAAACGAATTTCTACTTGAAAAGGTAAAACGTGACAACTCTCAATAAATCCATGGCATTCTTAATACTGTAATCAGCATGCTAAGTTTTGATTAGCAGAGGTAACAAAAGAGCACATTCAGGAACTTGAAATGTTTTCATGAGCCAGGAAGAAAAATGTTGGGACAGAGACTGTAAAAATCTTCTTTTTTTTGGCAAAAGCTTCTAAATATCCCAGAGTTTCAAACTCCTTCAAAACCCAACTTTATTCTGATTTAACTACTAAAACTAATCCTGAAATAGGCAAAGTGCATAAAAAAGCAACACCTGAAATAAACTTCCCACCCTCCAGTCCAAAGTTTCATTTAAAAACTATTAGGAAATCTTACTTTAAAGCAGGAAGCGGATGGCGTCTTCCAGATCTTCCAAACTTGTGATCTTAGCGCAGAAGCAAGTCGGGTGCTTAAAATTCACTCTGGGATTTGTAGTCCGGGCTCCTCCTATACACATGTTCCGCTTCTCTCAGTCGTGCCTGTCGAACACTTTCTGGATGTACGTGCTGCCATCTAGTGGAGATCGGGTAGAACTAACTCCGGGTAGAAGGTGAATGTGGAAAAGCACTTTACAACTTGCTTGGGAGGCGGAAATTATTTCCTTCCCTTCAGCCCAAGTCTCTGTCATTTGTTCGTACCTACTCTGTGAAAGATTTAATAAGCTGGAAACTGCATGCACACGATAGCAGAGCAACAAGATAGAGGAAACCCAGGCCACACAAATTCCGGAGACTTCCTGGCGTTTGACTTGGATTGTTTTGAGGGAGGGAAATACAGATTCCCTTATGTTTAAGGTACAGTAGTGGTTGCAGTGTAGTCATGCTCAGCCTGTCTAACACGGTGGCAGTTTAGTGGCAGAGTGCAGGCAGCCTGACTACACTGGGGGGAGGGCTGGGGAGCACAGGGAACTTGATTGAAAGTGTGGAACTTTAAAAGGAAGATCATGTGGATAATAGCAAAAAACCATGTTTGGCTCAAGAGAGCAGATATATAAGGCCGAAAAGAAAGGACTAGATCGGGCAGAGCCTGTGGCTCGGTGAGTGGGGCGCCGGTCCCATGTGCCGAGGGTGGCGGGTTCAAGCCTCGCCCCGGCCCAACTGCAACCAAAAAAAAAAAGGACTAGATCTTGTGAACCCTCTGGCTGTGATAGTAATGTGTGTTGTTGAAACCCAAGGGGGTTTTGGTCGAGGGCTAGATACTCGTCGCACAAAGATTTAGATATTGAGGTGAGAGCAGTCAAGGAAGAAAGGAATCTTTTACAGATGTCTTGCAGGGAGAGCAGTAGTCTCTCAAATCCGTCTCTCTGATTATGGTGTGTCTCACAAGGGGCTGTGCACTGGGGGCAGGTTATGGGTGATGGCGAATGTTGGCATCGGGGAGTCTGCTCCAGAGGCCTTTGGAATTTCACCCTCTTTATCTTGCAGAAAATCTGTCTTTTGGGGGAAAATAATTCAAAGGCCAAGTAGTTAGTTGGGTCGGGCGTGGAGTTTATATAGGGGTCATTGAAACTTGTTCAGTGGGAGCCAGTTGTACTTTATCTGCTTACTGTAATTGAGCAGAGTGATGGGTAGGTTATGTGTACATATACTATATAAATTGGTTTACTCAATGCCCAACTAATTCACTTTCCCTTGCCTTTTTCATTATCAAAGCTGGAAAACAGAACTCTGAAGTTCCTAGCCTTCTTTCCTATTGGGGTGGCCAAGTAGCACAGATTTGGCCAATAAAATACAGGTTGAGTTTTCTTTCTTTACTTTTTCTTTTCTCTTTCTTTCCTTCCTTCCTTTTTTTTTTTTGAGACAAAGTTTCACTCTGTCACCCTGGGTAGACTGATATGGTGTCATCAGCTCACAGCAACCTTAAGCTCTTGGCCTCAAGGATTTTCTTGCCTCAGCCTCCTGAGTACCTGGGACTACAGATGTGCACCACCATGCCCAGCTAGTTTTTTTATTCCTAGTAGAGATTGGGTCTCCCCCTTACTCAGGCTGGTCTGGAACTCTTGAGCTCAAGCAATCCACCCGCCTCAGCCTCCCAGAGTGCTTGGATTACAGGTGTGAGCCACTGAACTTGGCTCAGGTTGAATTTTCGGAGGAGGGCTTCCTCCTTAAATAAGAAGGCAATTAAGCTCTCTCTGAAAGCCTGTTGGCTTGTGCTCCTTCCTTTTTTTGCCTAGAAAGCAGATATGACTCCTTGGGACAGAGCAGCCACTTTGTGACCTGGTATGAGGTCAGAAGCACACATTAGAGACAGAGCAGAGCACGGGAAGACAGACTCAAGGCAAGCCCAGGACTTGTTCTGTGAGGAAGTAAACTTCTTTAGGCTACTCTTTCCAGGTTTTTTGTTACTTGGAGCTAAGTGATTCCTGATAGTCCCAGTGATTAAGAATAAAGCCTGGAGATGTAAAGGCAGGGCAAGTCTCCCATCCTTTCCTCACTAGCGAAGTGAGTAAGTCACTTAAATCTTAAACCTATCGAACTTCTTTTCTGTGAAGTGAGGGTAAAATAAGTACCTAGCGAGGAGGACTTGGCACATGACACCATTAGCATAATGTTTGCCACACTTATATATATACAAATAAATGTTAGTGATTATTATTGTGGAAGACATTGTCAGGGAAATTTCATTACATTAGTACCTCTGTAAGTTGACCACCTAAAGGCAGCGGTTCTCAACCTGTGGGTCGCGACCCCTTTGTAACAATGAAAATACATCACAGCATTAGGAAGGTTGAGAACCACTGAAAGGGACGGTAGCAACCCAGTCAACATACAGAGATGGTCAACATATGGCACTCGGCCTACAGTACTGATAGGTCGTGTGCTACATGTCTGGTCTGTGAAAATTAGGTCAACTTAAGGAGGTGGTCAGCTGGGGAGGTTCTACTGTATAATGTATGGTAAAACTGCTCTTTTAATTGCTTTTTAAAGTCCTCACGTAGTTTCTGCATGTGTTCATGTAAGGTGTTTCATAAAATTGTCCCTTCCTGTTCCACTACTGCTTCTAATGCTGAGTAAAATGATATGTAATCACATCCAGCTCTGCTCCTTGCTTTAATAACAACCCTTCCTTGGACTTTTGAGGCTTTTGCAACAGATTTTTTGTGAATATGAGAGTGCTTTAATCAAAGCCAACTCCAATACATGGTGACACAGCTTCTTTGTGTGGTCTTCTTCAACAGTACTGCTTACTCAGCGACAGCCTCCGTTACAGGTATGGCAAAAATTTGTTTACCCACTTCTATTGTGGGCAGACTAAATGACTTCACGGGTATGGACCGTATCTTTACAGTACACCCTTACACTGTGATTAGCTCATATCAATATTGGTTATTTGTCTAGTTTCTGGTCTATAATGTGAGGTCCTCCTTGGCAGTGCCTTTGGTGCCTAAAACAGTGATCACCACATACTTCTTGCTCATTAAATATTTGCCCAGTGAATAATAGGCTTTCAATAAATTTCCTGAATATAATCTGCCAGATTCTCAAGAAAAATTGATTAATTTTAGGTGTCAATTTGAGTGGATTGCAGGACACCCAGATAGGTGATAAGTATTTTTTCTGGGTATGTCTATGAGGCTGTTTCTGGAACAGGCTGGCATTGGAACCAGTAGACTGAGTCAGGGCAGTACCATCCAATTAGCTGAGGGCCTGGGCAGAACAACAAGGCAAAGAAACAGTAAACTCTGTGGAGGTAGATAGGTTGACTTCTCAGCCGGGTGCCCGCCTCAATCCTGGAGCACCCAGGGGAAAGCTCTAAGACTGATCCCTGCGGGCTATTAAGAATACTGAATGTGAAAGGACCCCGGAGGCGCCCCCTCACTCATAGGATAAAGTTATGGCAATTATCCTTGTGGGCCGAGAGTCAACAGGTGGGGCTGGACTGAGCCTTTTAGCAAAGCTGAATACTCTGAACTCCTGATCTGCAGTTAGATTAGGGAACCTGGTTTGCTTCCCCTGCAGGGATGAAACTGGTTTTCCACGCTCTCCCTTTCTTTCTTCCTTTATTTATTTATTTAAATTTATTATTATTATTATTATTTGTAGAGACTGAGTCTCACTTTATCGCTCGTGGTAGCGTGCCGTAGCTCACAGCAACCTCCAACTCCTGGGCTTAGGCAATTCTCTTGCCTCAGCCTCGCGAGTAGCTGGGACTACAGGCGCCTGCCACAACGCCTGGCTATTTTTCTGTTTTGCAGTTCAGTCGAGGCCGGATTTGAACTCGCCACCTTGGGTATATGGGGCCGGCGCCTTACTCGATGAGGCACAGGGGCCGCCCCGCTTTCCCTTTCTAAATACTCTATGGACCGTTTGTTAGCAACCCTCTAGTCTATGTCCCTTTTTACCCAGCCTTTCCCTCTCCAGTCTTCCTGGGGACTTGGGATTTTTTTTAACCCCATCTTCTGGCATTTTTGCATTTTGCATATACGCTTTGTGTTAGAAATCAATAAAAGCCTCTGACGGAGCCAGAGAATTGCTGCATTGTCCCAGTCTGCCGCTGCGTCAGATAGCGTCCGCCTTCTCCAGGCATTCTCAGACTCTATGTCGAAGCTCATGTGAAGTATTGTATTTTACCCAGACGTTTCCCCTGTGGGCTCTCAAACCAGGTTGAGGTCCGTGCCCCACAACCCCAGCAAACTATCTCCACCCTGGACCTGGGACACCCACTTTCTCCTGCCCATAGAACTCTACATGCCCCAGCCTTTGGAGTCTGGGACCCCCAGGCAGTCCCCCAGCTCAGGTCTGCAGTCTCAGACTGAGAGTTACATCACTGGCTTTCTTGCTCCTTCAGCTTGCAGACAGCCTACTGTGGGATTTCTCAGTCCCCCTAATAAATCCACAAAGTAAATCAATTTTGAGGAACAAATATGTATGTGCGGGTGTGTATCCTGAACTTACAGTGGGGTCATGTCCTCATAAAACTGTTTGTTATAAGTTGAAAATATTGCTAGTTGAGGCTCGGCACCTGTGGCTCAACGGGCTAAGGTGCCAGCCACGTACACCTGAGCTGGCTGGTTCGAATCCAGCCTGGGCCCGCCAATCAACAATGACAGCTGCAACCAAAAAATGGCCAGGCATTGTGGCGGGCGCCTGTAGTCCCAGCTACTTGGGAGGCAGAGGCAGGAGACTCGCTTGAGCCCAGGAATTGCTGTAAGCTGTGATGCCACGGCACTCTACCCAGAGTGACAGCTTGAGGCTCTGTCTCAAAA
>CAUYRH010084440.1:0-16403 GCA_963574655.1 Perodicticus potto
CATTGACATGAAGAGATATGATGTTCGGACAGAAAAAATTTATTGCGACATTTTCCCTAGGTGAAGAAATTTTCTACCCCATCCTTAACGTATTTAATCCACATCAAGAAATATAGGCTTGGGAAGTGCCCCATTTTCCTAGTGTGTTTTAAAACCCCCCCCACCCAAAAAACCCAAAAAAAAAAAAAAAAAAAAAAAAAAGAACTGTAGGCTGCTAGAAAAAAAATCTTAGGTGTACATATCCTTGACTTATTTTCTCATATTCAGACTACTTCTAATTATTAAAATTAACTTTCTCCTGAAAGCTAATAATGTTGACAGTGCCTTTCCTCACGACAAATGGGCAGGGGAAATTCTTAAAGAAAAGTTAAAGCACAAAGCCATGCACTATGTAAAAGAATGTTTTTGACAAATCCTAAACATACATATGCCAGCTATTCTGAAATGGGATAAGAAAATTAAATATCTTATTATTAAATAAATCTAGTCATAAGGAAAAGTGAATTGTGTGTTACGATGAAAAAAGATGACAAAGATGAACACCTAGCTTATTCAGTTTTCAGAATTTTAATTCAAATTGAAACTATTTGATGGCCAACATTAGGACCAATAACTGGGACCAAAATCTGAATAAGGGAGAAAAATACCTGTCATTCTCTCCTTTAGCACTGTAGCTTAAAGGAAAAAAAAAATGCCTGGAAGAAAATCTATTTTTAACTTTATTATGAGCTAGCATAGAGTTAAAGAGAGATCACTCGTATGAATTTTTTGTATCACAAAAACAACTTAGAAATAAAAACAAAGTTTTTCTCTTCTTGTGCATCTTAATGTGTCACTGAATTCGTCTTGAAAGTAGCAGAAGGAGATCAGCATCACATTTCTTCTGCCATTTTGCTTTTTCCCTCTGAGCAATTAATCTCTATGAGACGCTACTTTAAATACAGAAAGATTTGGAGAAGATGCCCTTCGACTAAGCATGTAACAGTGTACCTGGACATCTAGTGAACACTCTTTTATATGTCCAAAAGTTAAAACCAGGAGATTGGCATATTCAAGGTCCGAATAGAGAGACCGACTCTTAGGCAATATAGGTAGAACATTGCAGTCTTCTCAACAAGGGCCCTGCTGCCCCCTAGAGTGCAGCTGGTGAATTCCTGGGAGACTTTTTGGTTATGGCAAGATTTCTAGGGGAAGATGGCAGGATACTACTGGCATTTAGTGGACAAACATTAGATGATAATCTCTTCCATCTGAAATTCACCGTAGAGTCTTATACAAAAAGAACAGTGAATCGCCTCATATGGCTTTCTAATGCCTTAGTCTTATAAAAAAATTCAGAAACCCATTTATGATTATCAAAGCCCAGAATCTAACTCCATCTTACATAGGCAGAAAGCAACTTTGGCATAATATTAATAAACACTGAGTTTTCCAAGATTACAACTACATTATAAATTAGAAAAAAATGCTAACCTGTGTTATTTGGAATATCAACCATTTATCACATTTATTAATTTTTCACCTTTGGAAAAGCTGTTTCCTTGACAGCACATACACAAATTGCCTACACAAGGCATCTGTGTCAGCGTGCATGTGTAGCTCTGGCATATGGAGACTCTGAGGTTGATTACAGGGACAGGCAACTGCTCTAGCAAGATATCTCCCAGTGTGGCCCGACCTGGGTATTTAAAGACCAAATGAACAAACAATATGCTGCCTACTATTTGTATTTTTAATTACTTTTATTTACCTTTAATTTCATTACAGTTAGGGCTATATTCTTGTTTTTTATTTAATTGGAGTATATCATAGAGCAAATTTATTTCAAGGTAGCACAGAGGCTGTTTCAAAATATTTGTCATTAAAAACTAAATCAGGCCCTTAAATTAACCTGAAACAAGAAGAATAAATAAATAAATAAACAAAAATAAAAACTAAATCAAAATGAAAATGACTGATAAAGAAGTTGAAAATTTAGGAATCCATTGGTGTTTATTCTAGTGTACTGGGGTGTTTATTGGCTATAATTTTATTAAATTTAATCTCAATATAAAGTTTTTCTCTCTCTCTTGCTTTCCCCTAACCCCATATATCCTGCCCTATATAACTCCTAAAGCAATTCCTTCCTTTATTTTTATTTTATCTTTGCTAAATTCAATATATATTAAAATATTACTTTTTGGAAAGTTTATTTCCTGTTCTGAAGAAAGTGAAGTTGCTTCTTATAGTTCAGAATTAAAGCAAAATATTAATGATAAGATACACTAACACACACACATATGTATATTCTTTTCAATACTCTTGGAGTTCCTTAGCCAGCAAGGACTAAAGACCAATATCTCATTCCCAAATCCTTCCATCTCAAGGTATTTTAAAGAGCAAATTCAAAACCCTTCTTCAGTTTGTGGCCAGATTGTTGCTAAAGCCCATTTCTCCCAGTCATTGGCTAAATAACAAACTCTGTCTGGTACCGAGGAAACCAACAATGAACAGCTAAATTTGTGCCTCCTTGCAGATGTTTTCAGCTGGGAAAGCACTGATGCACTTCATGCAATCTTTTTCAGAGCAAACAACAGACTTTTTTCAAGCTCTGATCCATAATCGCAGGCTCAATTACTAAAATGTGAAGGAAAAGAAAGTCAGCAAGAAAGTTCATTCTGCAGGTAATGTTTCATGGCCAGAGCCACATTCGATGAGGAAAGAAGAATATCAGCTATGTTTTCCACTCATCAGTGAGTTGTTGAAATTTGATTTTAATCCTGGCAGATCCATTGTGTCCGCACCATGGAGGAAGACGCATTCTATAGAAATAGTTTACAACGGCATTATCAATTAAGCTCTTTAAGAATTCAGAGCAGAGTTAATAGCACATATAGTACTTTAAATCTCAAAAACAGAAAAAGATTAGAAAAATTTATGGACATTGCTGGTGTCCAGATTTCTTTTAAAAGTGAGGAGTTGGCTGTGTTATCAGGTGACAACTAAGAGGTCCATAAAATTGCACAGATCCCCAAAGCATAATTCAAGCAACACATTTCTTTCATGGTCTATATTTCCCCATGGAGTTCAACTAAAGTGTTCAATCAGTAAAAAAGTATGCAAGGAACACTATTCACCTCTCAAGTATTAAACTAGAACAAATATTTATGTGGCAATATGGCCAGAGAATTTCAGCTCATAAAATAAATCACGGAAAAATACCTACAATGAGTTGCCTACAAGAATCTTCAGAGTTTTAAAATATTTTCTAGAAATTACTTCATTGATCTCTAGAAAATCTTTAAAGAAATGCCCATTTCATAGATAGGTAAAGTAAAACACACAGAGACAAGAGCTAGATTGGCATAGGGAGAGAAAAAGTTGATGCGGCTTCAGCAGCTGTGAATCATGAATTTTTAAAGTCATTGAGAATTAGACAAATGACTTGGGTCTGTCTTCACAGGTCATATTTTCTGATTAATTGGATATTACTACATTCATGTAAATACCACGGGGACCTTAAAGAGGCTGCTAATAAAGTCCCCTGAGATGCGCTGCAGTGCTATCTGTCAAGTAACATGGTTCTTACATCACTTCTTCTAAATAGACCACTCAGGTTTGTGCCTTGTGGACCTTTTTTTGGCACCCATTTTATATTCCCTGGTGGAATGTGGTAGAATATGAAACAAAAGGAGCAACCACCTGTCTTCTTACAATAATATACGCAAGCTTCCAATGGGCTCGCTGCATCCTTTTTTTCTCCTCAATACTCTGTTCCCATTAAGTAGATGCAGACGAAAGGTCAAGAGACATAACATGGCAAAGTGGTAAAAAGCTGGACTTTGAAAGCACATCTGATTACAAGATCCATTTTCAATGTCATCTCATGGCCCTGGGAAAGTATCATAGGAAGGCCTCTGTGCTAGCTTTCCCACAGCCTTTCAAGGAGGGCCGATTAGAGCCATGCTTATACTGGTCACTTACAAAATAGATAGGGAAACGCTATCTGTTGAATATTACAAGCAAAGGAAAAAAAATGACCTTCCCTCCATGATCCCCCATCTATCTTCACATCCATTGTCTTGGCCAAGATGGACATGATTTTCATAACCCACCCAGAGGATGGGTCCATTATGTGAATTTTCTCTTTTCCTATCCCAAGAGAGCTATTACAATAAGGTTGTGTGTGAAGGGTTTAACATCTTTCTGGAGCAGCCACTCCAAAGTAGCTACTAATATATCCAAGATTAGTATCTTCTTGGCTTCTGTCCTGAAGCATAGCCAAAAGATTGAGATACACTAATTTTTTTGGCTTACCTTCTTAATTTCACCTATGAAGCTACATTTAGCAAATTTTGATACCAAAACCTTCTTGTTAGGCCTAGCTAGCTAAAATTTTTACTTCAATACATATTTTAAATCAAAATAAACATCTAACTATATATAGGTCAGTAATCTTTTATTTTTTTCCCAAGAGAAATAATCATAACAATATTCTGTGGAAAATTCTCCTGCATAGAATGACATTTTCTTCCTCTTTTGTCATGAATGGTCTGTCCCAAAAGAGAAGGAAATTACAAACAAATCTTTAACAAGTTTTTTATACTCTATTGCAAATAATCTCTCAGCTTCAGTTTCTTCATCTGGGTGATGGAGAAAATAATACTCTGCAGGTTTCTTGTGAGGATTTAGTCAATGAATGCAAAGTGCTAAGTACAGAGACAGACAGAAAGCTAACACACAATTTTAGCTTTATCATCTTCATCCCTCCCCTTCATCAGCAGCATTGCTCTGCTGAACACATTCATTTTGCATTTCCATCTGCATTTCTACCCTCCTATATCCTGCCTGTGCCTTTGGAGGCTGACCTTGTCTTCTAGCTTCAGGTTTGGTTCCATCAACAAAGAACTTCAAAAGAAGATTGGAGAAGGGCTACCTACCCTATATCCTTCTCACACCATTGAAAATAAACCCTTTCTGAATAATTATAATTTGAATGTATCACCTACTTCCTAATGGCACCCTCCCTTATAAATTCACTTTTACTACATATAATCATTATCTGTATTGGAAAGTTGAACATTATGAAAGAAAAAAATGTATAAATAATTAGCTAAATTTACTAGTTTTCATCTACACATATCATTTGAAGGCAAGTCAAAATGAGTGAAATTTGCTTCTATTCAGGCTCAATTATCGCATAAGTCTAAATTATGGTTTCAGCCAAGAATTAATGTTCTTCATTTTTTTAAATTTTTATTATTATGGTTCCATAACATTGTATATATTTATAGCCTACAGGTGATGTTTTGATAAAGGCATACACAGAATTAAAGGCATTTGACATTTCTTTGTGGTAGGAACATTCTAATTCCTTTCTTTTGGGGGGAGGGGGGAAAAACATGAGTTTCACTTTGTGGCCCTTGGTAGAGTGCTGTGACGTCACAGCTCACAGCAACCTCAAACTCTTGGGTTCAAGCAATTCTCTTGCCTCAGCCTCCCAAGTAGCTGGGACTACTAGTGCCCAACACAATGCCCAGCTATTTTTTTTGGAGATGGAGTCTCGCTCTTGCTCAGGCTGGTCTTGAACCCATGAGCTCAGGCAATCTACCCACCTCAGTCTCCCAGAGTGCTAGGATTACAGGTGTGAGCCACCACACCCAGCACCAGTTCCTTCCTTTTAGCTATTTTAAAGTATAGCCTAACTTACCATTAATTATAGTTACTTTGTTGTGCTATCAAATATTGTTCATTCTATCTAATTATATTTTTACACTCATCAACCATCCTCACTTTGTCCTTCACTCCCTGCTACTCTTCCCAGCCACATCCTACTCTCTGTTTCCATGAGCTCAACTGTTGTAACATAACATAGGGACTTCAACAGATGTTCAAGAACAGTACACTTTTCATAAATGATGAAGGAAAGATAGAAGATTATAAGCCCTTAATCTGCTAAGCATTATTCCTTCATGGCTTCTTTTTAAGTGCCTAATCTGACTATTTACACTGCTCATTTTTAGATACTTAAAACAAGGGAGTTCAACCTGCAGCCCATGGGCCACATGTTGACTTTGTGAGGATTTTGTTTTTGTTTATCTGTGGTGTCTGATATCACAAAAAGTATGCATGGACCTTTTTGTTGCTGATCAGCTTTCCTTAGTTTTGTGTATTTAATGTGTGGCCTAAGACAACTCTTGTACTTCCAATGTGCAGCAGAGAAAAAAAAGTTGGCAACCCTGGAAAATAATGACAATTCTTTCTGCATCCCATTCAAAATATTGATACTATGCACCTTCTAAAAGTTCAGTTTTTTGTTTTTTATTTTTTGAATATTTTCATTTGTTATAAAATTTTTCTAACATTTACCTTGTGTAAATTTACCTAGTAACATTTACTATTATCTGTATCTTATTTCACATGAAAGGAATAGAGAAAGAATCCAAGATACTTAATTTCCAGCTCTGACTCTTCTAGGTTGTTGTCCATTGTTCTTAGATAATGTGTTCCTTAAGTGGTTTTCTTACCACCCGGTGCCTAAACATCCTCATTTCTTAAAGATGTATAAATTTTATGATGTGCTTACTTCCTAGAGCTATTTTCAAAATAGTACAAGATAATGTAGGTTAAGATACTTTGAAATGCTTAAAATAATATATAAATGTATCTTAGAAATATGTATAATTTGGCTCAGTGCCCATAGCACAGTGGTTACGGTGCCAGCCATATACAGCAAGACTGGCGGGTTTGAACCTGGCCTGGGCCAGCTAAACAATAATGACAACTGTAACAAAAAATAGCCAGGCATTGTGGAGGATGCCTGTAGTCCCAGCTATTTGGGAGGCTCAAGCAATTCTCTAAGGAGTTTGAGATTGCTGTGAGCTGTGACACCATGCATGCTACTGAGGGCAACACAGTGATACTCTGTCTTGGTGAAAAAAAAAGAAATATGTATAATTTATCAAATGAAACTATTCTACTTTATTTGTGTAAGAAAAACAACAACCGTCTTTGTTTCAAAACACAGTGATACAATTTCATGTATTTGAATTAACAGGAAGAAAAAGTAATTCAAGAACATGTAACTTACAGACGTTTTGTGATACTTGGTTCAGTCCTTTTATAAAAACAAAGTTTGGTTGGAAGTTATCCATTACAGCTAATGCTCTAAGGTGAATTTTATCAATTCTCATTTTTGGTATCTTATTGCTTCCAAAAGAAAACAGTATAAAGTATAGACAAGTTGTTCTAAAAGATCAGAAAATATTTTCAAAGCATGATATTTCAATGTAACAAAACAGAAAATAATTTCCTCTATAATTTCTCTCCCTTAATCAACAACTGATGGCAAGCATATTCTAATAAACGGAATCACAGAAAAATGAGTAAAATACCCAGATAAAAATATGTCCAATTTTTTCCTTGAATGGGGCACAAAAGTCTACTCATATATAAAATGAATATGTACATCATATTTACAAGTGCACAAAAGCATGATAGAGTTAAAATCATCACAAATACAGAAGGTGCCAAAAAAGTATACACATTTTAAGAAAGGAAAAAGCTGCATGAAAATTGTCATACTCAAGTCACATTTGACTCCTATAATTACAAGAGACACAAGACACAATACAAAAGATAACAAATGTTATCAGTATATGTTATTACAATTTTAATACGGTTTTTCCGTTCTTAAAATCTGTATACATTTTTGGCACCCTCTGTATGTGTTATTGATGTCTATTAGCCTTCGTTTCCTCATTCGTATACAGTAAGTGCATTCCTCATGGACCTACTGTGTGCCAGGCATTGCTCTAGGAGCTAGAAATTCTATGATACATTTCTATCTTATCATGTCCTTAGACATGTGGAGATTGCATTCCAGTAGTGGAAAACAGAAAATAAACTAATTAACGGAAAACGTAATTTTAGATAATACTTAGGGCTGTGAAGAAAAATGGGAGTGACGTTAGCAATAGCACCTGGCTAGAGGGATTAATTAAAATTGGGTGACATCCTTGAAAGTCTTTCTCAGGACATTTGATTTGAGATATGCATAAAAAGACAGCCAACCAAGGGGAAACCTGGAGGCAGAAGATTGCACGATGAAAGAATAAGAAAAAAACAAAAGGGCAAAAATCCAAAGGTAGGGATCAACTCAGCATGTTTGAGGAAAGAAGGATAGTGTGATGGGGCAGGTGTGCTTGAGGAAGGAAGAAAGGCAGACAGGGGAAAGTCCATGGAGGGTACTGTAAGTCATGGTAAGTACAAAAATAAGTCAATAGATTGTTTTAACAAGATAAGTGACATGCATCCAACCAATCAGTATTTATTTAATCCCATCAATATGCCAGGTATTGACCTAGGTGGAGGATTCTGTAACTAGACTTCTGACCCTGACCTGTGGGATATCCCTCTAACTGCTGTGAAGAGGATTCACATAGGAACAATATTGGAACCTGTTGGGCACTTACACTAGCAATTCCAAAGGCAGAAGATGGTGATGGTTTGTCTAGGGTAGCAAGAGGGCAACAATTTTATTTAATCATAGGTTTCCTGGAAGCAGTACAGCATCTAACATTATACTGTCATATATAGTAAATGCCTCCCCAAATTGTACATATTAGTATTACAGAACAGCAGCGATACATATTCCCAATTTCACTGATTGTAGGGGTAAGAAACTGCCACCATTCATTCATTCCAAAAGAGAGGAATGGAAAGTGCAAGTAACTGGATGTTTATTAACAATAACTGGCACGGCTAAGACAAGGGTAGGGAGTGACACCAGAAAGTCACTCTTGAGTGGTGATCTCTCAGCATCATTTATTTTTCTCTGGATGAGGCAAAACCACAGGAAAGAAAAGTGAAAATGAATATAGAGATGAGGAGGTAGTGATTAATAACAGCATCCCAAAGGCTTATGTGTGCATTTATTGTAAACAATGAGGAAATTACACAATCAATTCAAAATCGTTCAGGAAAATATAAAACTAGTTATGACTTTTTTTGTTTTCTGTTTTGTCAGTTTACACATATGGATATATATACACACACATATGCACATACCAATATGTGTGTTTATTTTGCTGAACGATTTAAATAAGTTTGGATAACACCATCACCACCTCCAAGTGCTTCAGGATATACAATGCAAGAGCAGAGACATGTTCCTACATACCCACAATACTATTATCAAACAAAAGGAAAAAAAATCACTAACAACACCAAGGTACAGCTCATAGTAAGTTTCCCTCTACAAAAATGATTTTATAGCAGTTAAAATTTCACATGGTATTTAGTGAATACATTTCCTTTAGCTTAAGCGGATAATTCTCTTATTCTCTTTAAATAGATTAGAATGATGAAAGTTGCAAAATGCTGATTTTTAAATATGTCATTCTTTCTAGACTTATTCGCTGTTTAAAAAATATTTTCACATTTATTTTTAACCTATAAAAACATAGCAAATATATTTTCAACATCAAGAACATCTATCCAGACAGATACAAGTGATTTTTCTATCAAACAGGGAAGATTTCTGGCCTGAGAATTTATTAGTTTTACCTCTCAGGATGCTTTTTTCCCTTCCATTTCAGATGGCGAAACCTCAATTTTCTTTCACGGGAGCCATATCGCACCTTTAATGTGGTTTAAGGTGGAGGAGAATTTCCCTCCTCCTGACTTGAGGAGAGAGACATTCCCCAGACTGGCCAGTAAGAGAAATCTGCCCTCCTGGCCATGGAACAGAGATAGACACATGACCCAAGTCGCAAATCACGAACTATCAGAAAGGAGATGTTATCTTTCTCTGGCATGTAAAGTGTAAGATAATTAAATCTGGAACTTCATAATTACTACATGAGAACAGCTGGCCTGAAAAAGCAGCAAAGGAAACCATTAGCAAAGCTAAAGATGGACAAAGAGAAGGTAAACGTTGAGAATCAGTCAAACCCCTGGCCCCAGCCACTGCTGGAGCCAGTCTCCTTCTGCATCTTCAGCCAGGTTAACCAGTAAATTCTCTTTACACCACTCATTGAGTTGAGTTTCTACCTTTTGCAATGAAATCATCTTGGCTAATAATTCAATAATTCCCTTCTTAATCTTTATAAAGTTTAGACTAAACTAGGCCTTTGGTCCAATCTCTTGAATTCATAGATTAAAACATTAAGCTTCAGAGAGGTTCATAAAACAGGGCGATTGCACAGCCAGTCAACTGCAGAGCTGCAGTTAGAAGTCATGTTTCTAGGCTCTCTGTTTAGTGCTCATTTTTGGCTCCTGAAATGTGGCTTCAAAATATATTTTGTGTGTGAATCATGAAAGCTATACACCAACTAATTAAGCTTTATTATTATTTGTGTAAACAAAGAAACCAGGTTACAAAAATTTCCTTAGAAAAATAATAGATCTAGTATTTTCTTGATCCAATAACTCCTGTAATAATTAGAGCCTTTAATATTTTGGCAACAGCCAACTGCAAAAATCTTCCCACCAAGCAAAATACAAATTTCACTATAATGCAATTCATGCCATTGGATTTCCTTGGAGATAAAATCATCTTCTAATAAAAGGTTGATTATTTTACTTCTATTTTCTATGATTGCTGTCAGCAAATATATATTCTATTCTACAGGGAATGGTAACTTAATGAAACTTCATGTTATTATCTATTAACAACATAATTGATCTAGTTATTTGCTGTTTTAAGAAGAAGAAAAACTATAGTAAATTTAAAAGTTCTGCTATTAAAAAGCATATGTGATTATTACAATTTCAATTCCCTAAATATACTGTATCTCTCATTTTTTAAACCTAAGTAACTTATTTGAAATAGATTTTATGCATCCTGTAGTCATTTTCTTTTGTTAATTTCCCTAACATTGGAAAAAACACCGTATCTTGAAATATTTGTATATACTCTAGCAATCTGGAAATCCAGTATTTATGTCAGAATCAAGAAATAACACCATCCTTTCTGGCTACACTAGGGAGCAAGACAAAAATGGCCATTCATTTCTTTTTGTCGTTTTCCTGAGAAGGCTACCCACAAGGTACTTAAATAGTTTATTTTCTTTTATGCCATTTCTCTAGGTTAACAACAAAAATACATTCGACCACCAAGAAACTAAATAGGTTATTTATGTTTCACTTGTCAGATCTGTATTTCCAAATATCCCCTAAGTCAGATTTGTGAAGGAGGTAAGGGTAAGGTGGGGGTGTTTTATACATATTTAATTCGTAAGTCTAAAGAGCCATTCTTTTTTTGTTGTTGTTCTGTTAGTTTTGCTGGGCTTCTACAATGCTAGCAATAATGACATCATTGTGCTTTGAATGCTTTCTGTGGAATCTCACAGGGTCACATGGCCAAATTGAATTACTTTAATTTTCCAGGAGGAGATTGTGGCATAGTGGTTCATCCATATGACAAAAAGTCTCTACCATTCTGCCCACTATTGCGTCCCTACACATACGACATTTCTACGGATGACAGGTCCCTGGAGACAAGACCTAACCAACTCTCCTTTATCTTAGATTTTCTTCATCCTTTTTTTAAAGCTGACTACCAAGAAATGTTTTATCTAGCAGAAAAGCAATGTTAGACTACCTGAAGAATGATAATTTCTGCTGAATTGGATAATTTTTTGTTATATGTGTAAGCGCTCTGTCAGCCACAGCTCCATGTCAGTTTTAAAATATGTAGTCCTCGCTTTTAATATAATCCAACTTCTCTACCTTTTATAATACCAGCTTCTCTCATTTCTTTCCAGTCCTGGTTTGAGACCTCAATATCCAGTAACCACAGGGAAAAAGAAAAAGATGTTCTTTCTGATGAGTAACATGTTGATCATATGTTGATACATTAAAAACAAATGGGAACTCTGCAAATGCCAATACTACCAAACCAAAACATTCCATCTGCTACCCACAGTTAAAATGGTGGGTTCCACTGATGGATAGATATAGGGCTTGTCACACTGGCAGTACTCTTACTGAGAACTTACAATGTCAGGGATAACATACTTTTAAAGCATCTTTTTAAGTGCATTTATTACTCCTCTGAGGCCAAAGTTTTAGTGAAAACAGAACCCAGAGAAGTAAACAGAGCAACAGGTGGGGTTGGAGAGGTGGTAGTAAAAAGACAGATAACCTAAGAATCTCCCCAAGTGGGCAGTCTAACAGAGGAACCCCACATTTAACTGGTACCCTGAAATACTACTCACATTAAAGATGACCACAAATAAACCTGTATCCCCCCCATTGAAGGGGGAAGCATGGAAAACTGCCTGTGTAATATCTGTTCACTGGTTTGGAAAATCAAATATCCCCTGAAAATGCATGACCACAGCTGACCCTCATGACAAGAAGCAGCAAAATCTTCCATCCCATAATTTAGTTCAAACTTCTCTTAGGTGCTTGCTATTCTGAGGTGCTTGTCAAAATCAGTAGAAAATGCATTCTGGACACCCAGCGTTTGTCCAGAGCATCAACTGATACATTTGCCAGGAATATTAACAGTCAATAGTCACAAAATCCATTAAGTCGAAAAGATTCTATGAGCAGCCAGTGGAAACCACAACCATTAGAAACAAAACTGTAAAGACAATTTTACTGATAACATAATAAAAACAAATATGCTTACTATGTTCCAAGAAATAAAATAGGGATCTAAAAATAAGAATGAGCAGTAAGAGTTTGTGAGATTGACAAAGTAGTATTGAAAACAACCAAAAAGGACACTTGGAAATAAAACTTATAATTGAAATTAAAAGTCAAAGAACATAGTAGCCAGGAGATTGAAGAAAAACGAAGAGATATTTCAAAAACTAGAAGACTGATCTAAAGAAATTATCCAGCATTCATCATAGAAAAACAAAAAAGATGAAAAATTTGAGAAATTAAAAGACATGGAGGGTGGAATAAAAGTTCATATCAATAAATGAAAACACTAAATTGAAACAGAAACACTGCAATAAAAAACAAAATAACTAAAGAAACAGAAAATTTGAAAGACCAATTTTTTCCAAACAGATCATGACCAAAACCCCAAGGCAAAAGTAAGTAAATAAATAATGGTTCTAGAAAAGAAAGGTATCCCTTTTTTTTTCCTACTTCATTCTGTTTTCCTTCCACAATTATTTCTTACATTAGACATGTGTCCACCACATTCTTTCCAGTCTGACCCAGATTCACATTTTGTAAGCAGGACTGGACTTCATGCTCCAGTCAGGGTGAACTATTTAATGTCTGCAAATTCCAAGGCATCCTTTGCTCCTGGTCTTTTCCTGGGTAATTGTTTCTGTGTGAAATTTCTTCTTTCTCTTTTTCCCTTCATTCCTCCTTCAGGGGACTTCTGCTCACCATTCATGATGGATCTCAAGTGTTGCTTACTGCAGGAGGCCTCATGATTTCCCCCACTTAACCTTCATCTTGAATAAAATTCCCCTAGGTGCAGCATAATTGAATGATCCTGTACTGTCTGAGAGCATTTACCATTTGTCTGTTTCCTATCTATGTCTGTCTTTAATAGCTATTTCCTGTACCTTTCCCAATTGATTTGAGAGTTTCTGAGACAGTGAATTTGACTTTTGACTTATGATTCCATATTGTTCTTGAAGACATAGCAGAGTGTTTAAGATCTGACAGTTCATATCAAGGTGTTCAATAATGGCTTAATGAAGGAATGCTATTTTATCTTAATATGATTAAGATGTTAGTTTTTATATTAGTAGATTCATTCAGCTAATAGGTTTTATCAAGAAGCAACTTTCTGCATGATTTCACTATAATTTTTTGATGCAAAAAGTATATGTCCCCATCAACAGAGGAGTCCTACTCTGATTAGTGGTCTCAATGTAAACTTAAAATTTTGCCTTTGACCTTTTACATTGATGTCTTATCAGTGTAGTTAAGAGTGAATCAGTTTTCTTGATCCAGTTCCTAAAAGCCAGATACAGGATCATCATAGCAAACTGTTAAAGAGAATGTCACCTGTTGAGGGGTGGGCAGCCAGCCAGCTAAACTTTCTTTACATAAATCTCTGCCACTAGCATTCTCTTCCTTTCAGAGAGATTGTCAAGGCATTTTTAAAATTAAACATAGTGTAGCATAAGAAACATTATTAGTTCTTTATATTGTATTTTTGCGGGGCTCTAAGCAGGTTTAACCTCTGGGATTATATCGATGCTCTTTATAGAATGAAAGAATATTACTCTCACTATGGCAAATTGCCCCACTTCCATACGTAATGGACAGTTGAGTGAAGTACATTAAATAACTGTAATCCATCAAGAAAAGAAGTCTTTAGACCTCCTTTACACAGTTTCTAATTGCTTTTCCTATGATGAATATTCCCAGGAAGCTTTTTGGTCCCACATACCATGCACACCCAGACACATCTTACTCTTGAGGCAAGTGTAACTTTAGCCACCAGGAAGGTACCTGTAACTACACAGAGATGGTAAGGAGTTTAGAGCTACTCCTGCCTCCCAAGTTACAGCAACTTGGGGATTTAGGTTTCAGTCCATCTTTAAACTTAAAGAACAAACTTTTAATATACTTGTGGTTGTCATATTTCAATTCTTGCAACAACTGTCTATCATCAATTTTCTTTACTTTCTTCATGGGCTATGAGCAGAAACAAGCATTTCTTTCAATTAAAACAAACCCAAAAAACAACAAAATAAAACGAACAAAACCCACCAAGAATGCCCACTGTGGCCTGGTATGAAGAACGGTAGACATTGGGAAGAACAAAAGACATTCTCCCCACCCTGAGAGACTTTGCAGCTTATAAGCCTCTTGTGGGCAAGCACATTATCATATTGATTTTACATAGTATCATATATTACATATATAAAAACTCAATTCATTTTGGTGAACTTAGCTAATTCTCTTACTTATAACTTCTTTTCCAGGAAGGCATATCTAGGAAACTGCTTTTTGACAATTTGGAGTTGGTTTCTACCTCAATGAAAAAACTAAGAAGTACCTAATGGCTCAGAGCTACATTTTAGAATCAAGCTCTCCTCAGGTTGGCTGAGTATTGCTTCCAGAACTTCTGATCATATACATCAGGATTCCCGGTCTCCCACTCCTGGATGTGCCTGTGGCATGCAGAACCGCAGGCCTCTCCTGTCTGCCTGGATATCTGCTGGTCTCTGCACTATCTTCTCAACATTCCCTCAACTCATCTCTACTTTATGTCTTCCCTGTAAATGAGCTTTTCAAGTTTATCTAAGTAAAACATTCTCTTTTATGACCTGCCTTTGGGCATGTTGATTCCTCAAGCTGGACTCTCATTTCTTTGCCTGCCTGGATATCTGCTGCTCTCTGTATCATCTTCTCGGCCTTCCCTCAACTCATTTCTACTTTATGAGATTGCCTGGACAATTCCTATTCCCTCTTCAAACCCCAGCTAGGATGTTCTCTTTTTCATGAACCACTTTCTGATTCTCCCTGGGCTCTCATTTCCCTCTGGGCTCCAGAGTACTTATATTTCTTCAATAGCTTGGATCCTATTTGAGTGCAATTATCCGTTTTTACATCTACATCTTTATATAATTGCAGATACTAGCTATGTCTCATTCTTCTCAGCAATCTCTGGATCTAGCACAACACTTGACACATAGAGCCCATTCAACAAGTATTAGGGAGAAAAATGGATAATTCAGCCAGGTCTGAAGGCCACTGCTGATGGACCGTAGCATCTGCACATCCCAGGTTCTGTCCAGACCCAACATTCTCACTCCTGCCTTTGCTCCCATTGTCAGCAGAGCCCATGTCTCCTCTTTTGCCCTGATGTCCACACAGCCCAGGCCACTCTCCATTACTACGCATCTCTCACCCTTTTCCTGTATCCTGCAGCCATTTGAGTTTCAGCATCCCTCTAAGCATATTTTATTTTGCTATTCCAGAAAGTTCCATTACCCTTAGTTTTAAAGAAGAAGAAGAATGAGGAGGAGGGAGAGGAGGAACAGGAGGAGGAGACGAAGAAGAAGAAGAGAAGGACTATTTATAAGTAGAGCAAATCTCTAAAGTTCATTGCTCTGAGCATGTACAAGATACTTTCCTGGTTTCTAAAAGACTCACATGCGAAAGGAGGAAAAAGAGAGAAAGGAACAGAAAAGAATGACAGCTCTAGTAATGGCACTCTGACAAACGAGCAACCTTCAGGGGCAGATGGAAACCAGAGGAGTGAAAAACAAGTGCTTCCAATGTGGTCAGACTGGCCACTTCAGAGAAGACTGCCCCCAGCAGTACCACTGGCTGGGCAAACCACCTGGCCCCTGTCCAGAATGCAAGGGCGACCACTGGAGGGTGGCCTGTCCCCAGAGGCGAAGGCCTCCTGGGACAGGGACCCCATCGGAGCCCAAACTGGACTGAGAGTGCCCAGGGCAAATTCTCATGGCTCCAGCTTGTGTCAT